>JASANF010002249.1:0-12498 GCA_030248245.1 Trissonchulus sp. WLG1_4 | reverse complement strand
TCTACTATTTTTGTTCCTTCTAGAGAAGGAACTATTGTTTTGAAATTAACTCTGCGCAGTGTAAAAGTAGCAGCTACATGCTGTTATGCGCATATGATTAACACGTAAAGTCAGTATGGGAGCTGACTGCTCTTTTTTTTTGAAAACGTACTTTACTCTCTTTTGTAAAGAACACTTTTTCAGTGATCTTAACTTGTAATTTAGATTGATTTCTGTTCTTTAAAATTTTGTGGGCATTGTAATGTTTCAGACAAAATACATACAATTCACGTGACTGTCTAGTAGGGTTAGACCGAGCCGGGAATTTCGGTGCCGAGCCGAGCCGAGCCGGCCGGCTCGGCATGCCGAGCCGAGCCGAGCCGAGCCGGCCGGCTCGGCATGCCGGGCCGAGCCGAGCCGAGCCGGCCGGCTATGGTTAATTTTGGGTTTTATCAAAATTTAATCGTGCGCTCCGAGAATCAATGTTTTGGGGCACAATTTTTTTTTAAGTGACAAATTTGGACTTATGTCAAGAAGCAAAAAAGGATTAGAGCTTTTATTTGATATTTGATACTCATGCAGTTGGAGGGGTAAGCGGGGTAAGCTCCTTCCTAAATTCAGAGACAGGCGAGGGATTCGGGCCGCCAGTGGTGAAAACGCGAAGAGAATTAAGCCACAGACAGCAAGGGTGTGGGGGCTGCAGCCCCCAGGAAAAAATGGAGATTTTTGAAATTTTTGGACATAATTTAGTCAACTGGAGACGTATCAGAAATATTTTCTGACAAGAAAAGTAAAACAAAAGATGGGAACATCATATCAGACAGTATAAATAGTACACAAGTAAGTTCAGCAGAATGTACTCTTGCAGACATGCATTGACTTTAATAAAAGATAATATCAACGAATAACCCCACAAAGTTGCAGGGGTCTGGGGGCGGCAGCCCCCAGAAAAAAATGAGAATTGTTTGAATTTCAGGCCAAATTTGGTCAATTGGAGACCTATCAGGAATTTTTTTCGGCCGGGCGATAAAAACCAAAGGGGGGACCCTTGTAGACATTTTCTTCAGGTTCGACCAAAAGAAGAGGGGTAGCGACCCCCGCGACCCCCCGCCCCCGACTACGCCCTTCGCAGTGCAGGACCTACCACGGGGGGGGGGGTCTGGGTCATGTACATGGGGGGGGGTCTGGGGGGGGGGCAAGCCCCCCCCCCGATTTGAAATTCCGGGACAAGCCCCCCCCGCAGATTTGACCCGTCGGGACAAGCCCCCCTCTCTGAAACCCAAAAATCGCCTCAGATTGGCGTAAAATGCTTCAAAAATGACCAAAAAACGAAAAAATCGCTAAAAATAACGGAATTTCGCAAAAAATTTCCAATTTTTAGGCAAAAATTGGAAATTTTTGCGTTTTTGGGACAAAATATCGGGACAAGTCCCCCCTAAAATGTCGAAAATTTCGGGACAAGCCCCCCCCCAGACCGAGATCCCGTGTACATGTACATACTACATATGCACAGTGACGTCAACAAATGGATGAAACTTGAAAGTACAGGAAAACCAATAAATCTGAATTTTCTGTAGAATTAGAAAGTAACATTTTTTCAAATAAAATTTAGAGTCTCTGAATTCTGGGTGAAATTATCTGAACTTTGCCTGAATTATTCTGAAAATTCTCTGAAAGTCTGTAAAATGCTGGAATTTGTAAAAAACATCTGAAAATGTGTAACTGAAAAAATTTTACAGAAAATTCAGATTCCTGTGAAGGGCCAGATTTATTTTGACGTCCATTCCCGCCACGAAGCCGGCTTTTACCAACAATATCACTATATGTTAAATTTTTTCAATTTTACTATATCTGAAGAACTGTGGAATATATATATATTGCTTATATATCTTCCCACTGTTTTGCAGCTATTCTGTGCAACGGGCGCCAGAGTGAAAAATTTACTAAGCTTTTGGATATTGCAATGCGGACAGCAAATTTATTAAAAATGTCGTTTTTGCAATGATATAAATGTAACACAAAACAGTATATCAGGCAGACAAATTGCGCCGAATACACACATATTCTTACATGAAGTATGTAATTCCAATAAAAAATGGGTAATGCGGCCGCCTTCCCCCCGTGATATACCGGTTTGGGGGAAGACGGTTTATTAACGGAAAAACATAAAAACCGTATATACAGCTCTAGCTTTTTGGATTCTGGGAAGAGTTTTTGAACTTTTGAAAGTTAGTTCTTGAAAATTCACGACTGTCTCAACTCTCGGCCTGGCTCGGCGAAATTGCCGAGCCAAAGGCAATTTGCCGAGCCGAGCCGAGCCGGCCGGCTCGGCAGCCGAGCCGAGCCGAGCCGAGCCAGCGGTCTATCCCTACTGTCTAGACTATTATCTGTTTCCCAGTTTCAAACTTCAAAATGTGGCATAAGCTCTAGTTCTTCAGTTAGTTAAAGCAAAGTTAGTGTAGGGTAGGATTATTATTATTAAAAAATATTTATTATTATTTTGAATATTTATCATGCGCATATTAATTATGTTTCTTTCCAGAAGCAGAGACAATTAAACATCACAGCAATAGAAGTAGCGTGGCCGAGTGGTCAAAGGCGCTATCTCAAGAGGATGGTTCAAGATGATTGTCTTACGGCATGGGTTCGACCCCCACAGTTGCATTTTTTCCAAAAGAAGTAGTTAGCTACTGTTGTCTGCAAAATATGTTTTAACTAAAATTTTTGTCAATAAAGTGAACTGAGTTCTAAAATCAAAAGTAGTTTCGGCAACTAGTACATGTTTCTGGCCAACTTTTTAAGTTTTTACAGCAACTCAGTATGTATTTATGTAAAGCGCTGATATGTAATATTAAGAATCGCAATGCACACTGAAGTCGAAGCTGAATTTGGCGAAATGTGGGTGACAAATATGGATTTTTCACTCAACAAAGGAACCTTGCCCCTTTTGGGGCCTGCTTGTTTACAATGTTTCTACTTTTTTCAACATCTTTTTGAATTGTTCAGACTACTTTTTCGTTCTAACCTTACCTATACACATTGGAGAAAAATGCTAATCAAAACACGCTTCATTTCATCGACTTTTCTACATTTTTTCACTTTATCTTTTATTATTTTTCTACTATTTTTCTGTATTTACTTTATCTACTTTTTTCTACATCTTTTTAAAGTTGTTACGGCGACATTTTTTAACGATTTTTTCAAATTTTCTTATAATACACTCTACGGGCGAAATATGCTAGTTAAAACTAGTGGCGCACACGGTGTTCCTTACGGCGCAACTGAGGCGGGTGGGGGGAGAAATTCAAACTGACATTTTTTCACCGTGAAAACACGTTTTTATACGTTTTCGCATGCGCTGAGTTCATTTTTAGCACTTTTCATGCGAAAAAACGTTGATTTATACCTTTTCGAAAAAATTCAATTTTTGTCGAAAATCATCGTTTTTCGACAAATTAGGGCTAATCGTCGAAAATTATGACCAATACAGTCGTAATGTCAGCCTTAACTTTGATCGTCATAAAGTAACACATAATAATATATTTAATACAGCTTTCTTAACAACATATTTAGCTCATTTGTACTAAAAATCGTCATTTTGCCAACTGAAAAAAGAGGCGAAATATACATAGTTAAATTGAGCTTGCATATAAAAAGTTTTAGTTTCTTTTCGTGTAGACAATAAATTAATTACATTTTCATAGAAAAATAAGCATTATTAGGCATAAGTAGCGATTTTTAATGAAAGCGAATACCATAAATACGATTTGAAAACGTCATTGATGCTCAGCAGCAATCTGGCACTGACAGTCAATTTCTGTTTAAAAGTGCAGCTGTATTTAAGATTTCACAGTACCAAGTATCCTTTTATTTGATGCAAGCAACTAAGACTAAACTTTTTCTGACCCACCTACTAAGCCTCATCCTAAGCACTAAGCCTCAGCCTAAGCACTAAGCCTAAGCCTAACCTAAGCCAAAACCTAAGCACTAAGCCTAAGCCTAAGCACTGAGCCTAAGCCTAAGTCTGAGGCCTAAATTGAAGGAAAAGCCTGCTAAGAAGCATCAGAAATATTTTTACAGCAATAAAAAACCCCAACTAGCTTCATATTTTAAAAAATTTCGCAGCTATAGCCCGGAATTTCTACGGAACCGTACTTGTACTGTAACGCTTCGATCAGCCTGGTCCTGGTGGTCAGAAAAAGTTCTGTAACTTTTCAAAGCCTGAACCGATTTACAAAATTTTTTCAGCATTTAGTAGCTTAGAAGTTGCTCTTGCAATGGTAACAGCAGGTTTTTATTTGATTCTGTATTTTTGACTAAATCCAATTTTGCGCAAAAAATTTCATGTAAAGTTTAATTTTTGGACAAAGTTTGATTTCCAGTTAAAGCTTACATCCTACAAACTTCTAACTTAGCCTATTCGAAAGAGCGTTCAATTTTGAACCCCCTAGGTTTGGGGGATATAGGGGGACTCCGGATCATTAGTCGAAAAACTGCCGTTTTTCCGACTTATTCGACCCATAAGGGTTTTAACACCAATAATTTCACTTCAGATTTTTACTAAAAGGGGCGACAGCTATTTTGGGGGCTAGAGATCAGATTGGGGGCATGGCTGACGATGGGGGTTTCATATTTTTATTAAAAGATGGGGTAGGAAGCGAATTAGAATCGAAAATAATTTGCCCCCCCGCTTCAGTCTGACCGTTCCTTACAGCTATTTTGGGGGCTAGAGATCAGATCAGGGGCTTGGCTGACGATGGGGGTTCCATATTTTTATTAAAAGATGAGTTGAAAAGCACGTAGCAGCCAAAAATAATTTTTCCCCCTATTCTTCAGTTTGAACCACGTCCCTAGATGGCCAAAATTACACTAAATTTTCAAAAATATCCCAAATTTTTCTTTCGTTTTAGGCTTATGCTTAGGCTCAGGCTTAGTTTTAGGCTTAGTTTAGGCTTAGACGAAAACAATAAATAAAATAAAAACCAGTGAGGTTTCTTGCCTCTATAACGAGATTTGTATTTGCTCATTCACAGAAACTATAAACGCACGCAGTGGCGTACCCAGGGGGGGCTAGGGGAACAACACCCCCCCCCCCCCCTTCGCGGTTTTAGCCCCCCCTTCGCGATTTCAGCCCCCCCCCCTTTTTTCACTTTTTTCCTGTGGTCCCCCTTTGGTTTTATGACACCACTGAAAAAAATTTTCCGGCACGTCGCCAATTGACCAAAATGACACTGAAATTTCAGAAATTTCCCAAAATTTTCTATCGAGGGGATCTCGCCCCCAATTCATTACTGCTCTAATGTATATACATAACATCTGCTATTTTGTATTAATAATGAGTAATGCTAACAACTAGGGATGTCGCGGATATCCGCATCCGCATCCGCATCCGCGGATGATCCGCAACTTTTTGACATCCGCATCCGCATCCGCATCCGCAAAAATTTGATGCGGATGTTTCAGATTCGGCAGATGCCACTACAAATTTCGACATTCAGATGGCAATTCTGCTTTTTGTCCACGTATGCACAAATATTAGCTCTTACAGCAGTTACTGAAAATTAATCTTCATGATTTTTATCTTCATTGTTGGTTACAATTTGATTTTTTTTCAACGTTAGGTTTTACTACAGTTCACAAAATTTTATATACTAGGTTTTTTACTACAGTTCACAAAATTTTATACTGGCGCACGATAGAACCGAGTTCTGCATTATTGAGAGACCAGTCTGTTAAGAAGCCAATCAATTGTTATCAGTTTTAACCTCGCAGGATTTACGGATTTACATAGAAGGTAGCATTTTGAAACTTTGAAATTTGATGTATATATGCACCAAGAAAAACTATTATTACACAGCATCAAGTAGCTGGAGGGTCAAGCCAATAACCCTTGAGATGGCACATGGTTAACCAATAGCGTTTAAAACGAACCGTGACTGGCGGTGCAAGTCGTAGAAGATTCAAAATAGAAATACACAGCGTTTATATAGTTAGGTTTATCTCGTTCAAGTCTCATTCTTGCTGATACATGTATTTTTTGTAATTTTTGGTGAAAAAGTCATCTTATAACTTGTCTAGAGCGTATTCTAAAAAGATCCGCATCCGCATCCGCGCGGATGTCAGGACTCGACATCCGCATCCGCATCCGCGGATGTCAAAAAAGTGACATCCGCGACATCCCTACTAACAACTATTATTGGTATTTAGTTATATATATATATATATATATTTTGTGTGGCTTTTAATTAAAAACCGTGCGGTGGGTGGAGTGGAGGACAAATTTCTAAGGACAGCTTTAGTCACACATGGTTTTTCTTCATTTTTTCCTGTATACAACGTATTTTTCAGGTTTGCTAGTCCCCCCATGGGCTAATTTTTTGCAGCCGTAAATTGATGAAATTTGCCCTCAAATCTAAAATTTTTTTTCGAAGGCCGCTCGCCTCCGGAACCACCGCGCTGACTTTACTTCGCTTTGTGTCATCTCGCTGTGTTTAATCAATGTTCAGACAAATTTTTAAACAATTGATTGAATTTTATGATACGTCTCCAATTCACTAAATTTGCCTAAAAATAAAAAATTCCCAAATTGTTTTCCTGGGCCGGTATTCATAAAAGTCGGGATAAAAAGCTCGGCTTTTTATCCGTAAGTCTGGCTTGAAAAAGCCAGGATAAAAAGCTAGGCTTGTGCGCAAGCCTGGATTTTTATCCGAGCTTTTGTGTCAATCCAGGCTTGTTCAAGCCTGGCTTTTTATCCGAGCTTTTTATTCATAATGAAAAAATCAATAAAATATACGTGGAAGCCGGGATTATAATCCGAGCTTGATTTTTATGAATACCATAAGATCGGCTTTTTATCCCAGCTTTTATGAATACCAAAAAGCCTGGATAAAAAGCCGAGCTTGGTTTTATGAATACGAAAAGCCGGGATTTTAAGCCGGGCTTGCTCAAAGCTCGGATAAAAAGCCGAGCTTGCACTTTTATGAATACGGGTGCTGGAGGCAGCCGCCCCCAGACCTCTGCAAACTGCGCGACAAGTCATATATGTACTAGTCAAGTCAATCATACAAAGTTTGTATGATTTCACGACAAGTGTTGCTTAGAATTGCTTTTTCAATGCAAATATTTCAAAATTTTAAAAATGCTCCAGCCTCTGGGGGCTGCCGCCCCCACACCCCCGCAACCACTCTGATTTTACGTACAGTGTTGCAACCACCACTATGATTGCAAGACGTCAGACATTTTTTTCAATATCAATGCAAGCAGTTTAAAAATTCTAAAAAGCTAAACCTTCTGCAGATTGCCGCGGACTGCGTGTACGTGTTTGGGGGGATAATATATAGTAGCGTAGCCAGGATCAAGTTGAGGGTACGGCCAACGTGCCTGTTTGTCCGAAACTTTTCCGAAGTTTTTCTGCCGGTGGGGGGCGGGGTGCTACATATTTATCCGAGGGGGGGGGAGTAAATCGCTGAGGGGGGGGGGCAACACCGCTGAGGAGAAGGGCCCTGGGGCCTGGCCCCCCACCCCCCCATGGCTACGCCGCTGATAGTATACACGCATGCATTTGCTGTCGCGAAAGGCGGAAAAAAGGAAAAGCGAGTTACAGAGTTGCCGCTTTCAGGGGCCTGGGGGTAACCACCTTCAGTAAAAAATTACAGAAAATTTTTATTTTCAGGCCAAATTTGGTCGATTGGGGACTTTTTTCTCGAAATTTTTATACACATTTTTAAAAATTAGTAAAAAAACTCACCCTCACCCATTGCTAAATTTAAACTTTTCCTTCAGCCTCAGTTGAAGTAAACATTTACCTACCCCACAGTTGCAATTTTAACCGTAACCACAGTAAACTTTAACTTTAACCTTACCCACAGCTAAACTGTAACTTTAACCTTACCCACAGTTAAACTTTAACTTTACCCTTACCACAGGAAAACCGCCACTCTTAATTTGGTCTTAATTTGGTCTTAAATTTATAACATTTAAGACTATTTTAAGAGTTCTTAATTTGGTCTAAATTTGGTCTGAAAATTTTAAGACTAAATTTAGACCATTTTTAGATTGGGCCGGAAGACCAGAATGTTTTAGACCAAATTCAGACTATCTGAAAACGGTCTAAAATTATTTTAGACCAATTTTAGATTAGAGATTAGAGATTTAGATTTAAGATTGAAATAAAACTGCAAAATGACTCTAAAAACAGTCTTAAAACTTTTAACATTGTTTCAGAGTAATTTAAGACTAGTTTTAGAGTGATTTAAGATAATCTAAAATACTCTTAAAACACTCTTAAATTACTCTTAAATGTTTTTGGACTGTTTTAAGAGTGATTTAAGATTATCTAAAATACTCTTAAAACACTCTTAAATCACTCTTAAATGAGTGCTGGCTGAGTTTTGAATGTTTTTAGACTGTTTTAAGAGTGATTTAAGATAATCTTAAATACTCTTAAAACACTCTTAAATTACTCTTAAATGTTTTTGGACTGTTTTAAGAGTGATTTAAGATTATCTAAAATACTCTTAAAACACTCTTAAATCACTCTTAAATGAGTGCTGGCTGAGTTTTGAATGTTTTTAGACTGTTTTAAGAGTGATTTAAGATAATCTTAAATACTCTTAAAACACTCTTAAATCACTCGTAAATGTTTTAGACTGTTTTAAGAGTGATTTAAGATTATCTAAAATTGGTCTTAAATCACTCTTAAATGTATGCTGGCTGAGTTTTCAATGTTTTTGGATTATATTATAGTCTTTATTATATTAGATTAAGTTACTTTTATAGTTTCATATAAAATGTCTACCTATGAAGAGAAATCGAAAGCCGAAAATCCACTCATGTTTGGTCTACAGTGAATGCTAATTAGTATCAATCAACTTCATATTTTGTGTTTGGGCATGCTTTTACACCGGCTTGCTATTGTGTATCTAAAATTGTCCCCAGACTGCCGTTTTTTGAAAAGTGACATTTCAGGAGCGCCACCTTAAACAAGAGAAATTAACAGGTAATAATTAAAAACATGCAAAAAAGGGCAAGGTTGTTAAAATAACCGGGAAAACTAACATTTTCTTGCGCAGTCCCTTCACCCCCCCTAGCGAAATGGTCACATAGCAAAACGTAGTTTGTAGTCATTTATGTAGTCATTTAATCTAAATAAAAGTGTCAGTGGCGTACCCGGAAAAAAGTTTTGGGAGAAATGACTTTTCGGGTTTATGTAATGGGTTAAAATGCACTTTTTAGTAAAATTTTAACACTTACATTCATCGTGAGCCATATCTGCTTAGTTATATATATATATATATACTAAGCAGAATGGCTCACGATGAATGTAAGTGTTAAAATTTTACTAAAAAGTGCATTTTAACCCGTTTCTTAAAAAAAGTCATTTCTCCCAAAAAAACTTTTTTCCCGGGTCTGCGAGGGGGGGGGGGGGGGTATTAAATGACTACATAATTTTTTACGGGGGGAGTTTTGCTATGTGAGCCGTTTATAGGGGGGGTGAAGGGACTGCACAATTTTCCCGCGTTATTTAAGCAACCTTGCCCTTTTTTGGTTATTTGTTTTAATTATTACCTGTTAGATTTCTCTTTGTTTAATGGTGGCCGCTCCTGAAATGTCGGCTTTTGATTAATAACACAATAGGCAAGCAGTGGTAAGGATACATACCAACAGCAAAATATGGAAGTTGATTGATACTAATTATGCATTTCACTGTAGACCGAACATGATGGATTTTTCGCTTTCGATTTCTCTTCCGTGGGTAGACGATTTTATATGAAACTATAAAAGTAACTTAATCTAATATAATAAAGACTATAATATAATACAAAAACATAGAAAACTTAGCCAGGGTAGATTTTAGAGTAGTTTTAAGACCAATTTTTAGATAATCTTAAATCACTCTAAAAGCAGTCTAAAACATTTACGATTGATTTAAGAGTGTTTTAAGAGTATTTAAGATTATCTTAAAAAAATGGCTTAAAAAATTTATTAAAAACATTCAAAAAATTCAACCAGTACTCATTTAAGAGTGATTTTAAGAGTGTTTTAAGAGTATTTCCAGATAATCTTAAATCACTTTTAAAACAGTCCCAAAAACATTTAAGAGTAATTTAAGAGTGTTTAAGATTATTTTTTAAGATTACTTTTAATTCACTCTTAAAACAGTCTGAAACCATCGATTCCCGCCGCACCTAAGGAGTGATTTAAGAGTGTTTTAAGAGGATTTCTCAATAATACTTTAAATCACTCTTAAAACCAGGTCCCAAAAAACATTAAGAGTGCAATTTAAGAGTATTTTTAAGAGTATTTTAGATTATCTTAGATCACTTCTAAAACTAATTTCTAAATTACTACTGAAACAATGTTAAAAGTTTTAGTTTTTTTCTTTGTCCATTTTGCAGTTTAAAATATTTAAATCTCTAATCTCTAATCTAAAATTGGTCTAAAATAATTTTTACGACCGTTTTCCAGATAGTCTGAATTTGGTCTAAATCATTCTGGTCTTTTTCCCGATGCTAAAAATGGCTTTAAATTTAGTCTTCAAAATTTTCAGACCTAAAAAATACCAAATTAAAAAAACTCTAAAAATAGTCTTAAATGTTATAAATTTAAGACCAAACTAAGCCCAAAATTGAGGTGGCGCTATCCTGCATTAAGGGTAAAGTTAAAGTTTAACTGTGGGTAAGGTTAAAGTTACAGTTTAGCTGTGGGTAAGGTTAAAGTTAAAGTTTACTGTGGTTTTGCAGTTTAAAAATTCAACTGTGGGCCTAGGTAGAATGTTTACTTCAACTGAGGCTGAAGGAAAAGTTTAGGAGTTAGGCGAGATCAGTAGAGGTGAGATTTTTTACTAATTTTTAAAAAATGTGTATAAAAATTTCCCGAAAAATCGTCCCCCAAATCGACCAAATTTGGCCTAAAAATTTTTCTGTAACATTTACTGAAGGTGGCACAGGCAAAAGCGGCAAGCTCTGTCTAACTCGCTTTTCCCTTTTCCGCCTTTCGCGACGGCGGATGCATGCGTGCGTATACTCCTCGCGCGGTGGGGGGGTGGGGGGCCCAGCCCGGCGTCTCCACGGCCTCCCCCCCCGCGCGTCCCCTGCGTGGATGTGTCACGCCCGCCCGGCCGGTTTCGGGAAAACTCGGACAAACGGGCGCGTTGGCCGTACCTGGACTAAATCCTGGCTACGCTACTATATATTATACCCCCCAAATATACACGCCGTGCGGCAACTCTTCAGAAGGTTTAGTTTTTGAATTTTAAACTGCTTGCCATAATATAAAAAAATGTCTGACGTCTTCTTGCGATCATAGTGGTGGTTGCAACGCTGTGCTAAAATCGCAAAGTGGCTTGCGGGGGTGTGGGGGCGGCAGCCCCAGAGGCTGGATCATTTTTTAAAATTTTGAAATATATTTGCATTGAAAAAAGCGATTCTAAGCAACAGCTTGTCGGTGGGGAGAATCATGACAAAAACTTTGTATGATTTAGCTTAATTCAGTACATATAAGACTTGTCGCGCCGCTTGCAGAGGTCTGGGGGCGGCTGCCTGCAGCACGTCCTCATAAAAGTGCAAGCTCGGGGGGGTATCCGAGGGGGGGCAAGCCCGGCTTAAAATCCCCACTTTTTTTTTTCATAAAACCAAGCTCGGCTTTTTATCCAGGCTTTTTGGTATTAAGAATAAAAGCTGGGATAAAAAAGCCGATCTTATGGTATTCATAAAAATCAAGCTCAGAACATAATCCCCGGCTTTCACGTATATTTTATTGATTTTTTCATTATGAATGAGAAGCTAGCATAAAAAGCCAGGCTTGAACAAGCCTGGATTGACACAAAAGCTCGGATAAAAATCCAGGCTTGCGCACAAGCACCCCCCCCCGCTTTTATCCTGGCTTTTTCGCAAGCCAGAATTTACGGATAAAAAGCCGAGCTTTTTAATCCGCGACTTTTCAGGAATACCGGCCCCAGGAAAACAATTTGGGAATTTTTTATTTTTAGGCAAATTTAGTGAGTAAAAAACATATCGCAGAAATTCAATCAATTGTTTTCAAGATTAAGGGGGGCGTTGATTAAACTACAGCGAGATGGCGCTACAAAGCGAAGTGAGAGTCGGCGCGTCGTTTCCGGAGGCGAGCGGCCCCTTTAAAAAAAAAAATTTTCAGATTTGAGGGCAAATTTCATCAATTTACGGCTGCGAAAAAATTAGCCCATGGGGGGACTAGAGGGCCAGAACAAAATACGTTGTATACAGGAAGAAATGAAGAAAAACCATGTGTGAGAAAAACTGCTCGTTAGAAATTCGGGGGGGGCTCCGCCCGACCGCACGGTTTTTAATTAAAAGCCACACAAAATATATATATATATATATATAGTTAAGGGCCAATAATAGTTGTTAGTAGGAATGTCGCGGATCTCACTTTTTTGACATCGCGGATGCGGATACAGAATGTCGAGTCTGAGCATCCGCGCAGATGCAGATAGGATCTAGAATACACTCTAGACAAGTTATGACAACTTTTTCCCGCCGA
>JASANF010002248.1:0-13821 GCA_030248245.1 Trissonchulus sp. WLG1_4 | reverse complement strand
ATTTTGTGCGCTCTCCCCTCCTGTTGGAACCTGAACGGCAATCGCATCCAGTAGTTGTCTGCTTCTTCTTCAATGATGAGCTGCCTAAGCTGCCTAAGCTGGGCCAGGGTGTAGCAAACCCCCCTCCTGTCTGCTCAGCCACTAACCTATCCGAGAAGCGAGCGCCTCTACCCTTCATCAACCCCGGTAGAATCTGCCTTTGTCGTTCTTCCGACCAGCCATTCGCCTCAGAGACGCGCTTGAATTCACCAAACCACTCCCAATTGGTTTTTTGTCAAACAGACAAGGTTTCTAAAAATTCTATCACTTTTGGGTTTGGGGACGTGAACCAAGGGGCTGACGATTTTTTTCGACCAATTTAAGGGTGTCATCAACAGTGCCAGGGGCTCCCAAGCAGCCATAGCTTCGTTTCAGATTCAGACCAAAACTCAACTCCCCTCACACTTCAAAATCCCTACAATCACTTAAAGAGACAAATGGCCATTGGGTTTAGAGTATATTTGAGTTACTGCTGCCACCAAATGTAGCATATAGGCCAGAAAAACGCGAACGAAGAGGTTCATTGAGGGAAGGTTGAAGAAGGAAACAGACAAGGCAAGCAAGATATAGTAAAGAAAACAGACTGATTACAATTGAAGCACAGTATACATTTATACAGCGAAGACGGCACACCGGCAAATTAGATAGTGTAATATGCCAATAAGCTAAGTGCGCATAAAAGTTGCATTGCATGACTCATCAGGAAGTGCTGATGGATGAAAATTAGGTACAACTTTTATGCAGTGAACACACGTGCTTAGGTACGACTAATATATTATGTACTTGTGTATATATTATTTTAGCTGGAATGTGACAGCCGTTGTGGAGGGGTTGATTTCCACTATCGTCACCAATTCTCCCAATCGTCGGGGGGAGCCGCATTGGTCTGCGTCGTGTTGGAGATACTTATCATCATACAACCCCCCAATAGGGGATGGCAACAATCTAGGGGGAAGTGGAAATAATGGGGGAAATTTGGGGGTAATGGAAATAATGGTGGGAATGGAGGAACAATGGGGGAAAGATTGTTGGAAGGGGGAAATAATGATGAACACTGAACGACCGGTTTGGAATGAATTTTTTTATTTGTTTATTTATTTATTTATTTTATTATGATAACGTTAACTTATCTAGGTAAGCATGAATGCACTCGGAATGAGACAGAATTTTTGGAATCGATGTTACAAAAAAATTTTGCATGGCTTTCGTCATTTTCTATTTTGCATGGCTTTCGTCATTTTCTATTGATCTATAAATTGCAGATCTATGAATGTTCAACTCCAACCACTGTAAAAACCATATCGTCACCGTGCAGGAAAATGATTTTTATGAACATTGTAAATGACGTTGAGCGACATTTAGTGTTTCCAAACAAAATTTTGGTAGCTTTTTTGGCTTATTTATTTTTATGAACATTTTTTAGCAATTGTGGCGACTGGTGAGACAACGGAATCGGAACGGACGCGGAAGTCGACTGGTTTGGCGAAGAGTCAGAGTTTAATGCACGGAAAATTAAAAATTGGGTTGTAACAAAATAAAATGTAACAAAAAATTAGTTGTAAATTGATTTAGCCTATATACAAGCCAGAAATTTAAGTACATCAAAAGTACATTACATGTACGTAGTATATATTATTATCCGTAGTTTTTTTTATGTACTGGGAGTGAGTGGGATGTTCGAGGAGTGTCTTCCCATGTTAAAAAAAACAGGGAAATAAGTTTCTATAAAACGGGGTGTGTTAGTTAGTAAAGCGTGCAAAATTAATTGTTAACTTATACTATCGATTAGAGTGCATTGCGACTTCTGCCATACCTAACCCAAAGACTGGCGGCTCATCAGTGGAGCAGTGTTGGGATATATAGTGATTTATTTAGGGGTATTTTTCTAAATAAAAACTAAATGAAAAAATATTGAGTTTACGATATTTTAAATAGAAAAAAAGGGAATAAAAGTGGTTTCGCCTTCGGTCGCCTCAGACTAAGTGATGTTAGTTCCATGTCATGCAGAGATCAGAACAAACTTTTCCAAACACTAATTCCATTATGTGAGTTTATGTACTTGCAGACATTCTTGTTAGCGGTAGTAAGAAAAGTCCGTCTCAATCCACGAAACAAATAACCCTTATCTTTAAGTATATGAATCAGAGATTTAGTGTGTTGTAGAAAGGTTTGTGAGTTGCTACATTAGTTAGAGAAGCGTATAATTTCATTACTAAAGACATTGTAGCAACACATGCTGGAAATATCACTATTAATATTACAGTACGAACATTACGTAAATGATGTACATTAAGCACATCATGCAATGTTATCAAATACAGTTCAGTTAATACAAAATACAATACAGTTAAGAAATATGTAAGTAATCAAAGTTGCTGATACAGTGGGTTAGAGCTGGACCAAAATCGGCTACCCCTTACCAAGTACTTATCGGCCAGTGCTCTACCCCTTATAAGGTAGTTGAATTAGACCTTTTTTAGACGAACTTTAAAACAAGATACGTTAGTCGAGTTAGTGTTTTTGACCGGCCGCGTAAGCCGCCGGCCACCTCCGGCCGGCGACCGGACCGGCCAAACTTTTGGACAAAACCGATTCATCCAAAATCAAGAGTGTCATTTTGACATAACTTAGCCTGCCAGATTGTTATGCCGGCCTAATTTTGTCAGTCAGTCGAATCTGGCTGGCCGATCGGCCTAAGATTCCGTCCGGTCACAAACACTTAGTCAAATCTCAAATTTCATTTCGGAGGCTGTTTCAAATTTCAACGGTGCGAACCGAAAAAAGAATTTACGAATACTCAAGCTTAGTTGCGTTTGCTACAATTTCTAGCAATGATTTCTTGTACAGTGTGTAGTTTAATATGAGAAAAAATCATAAAAAATCAACAACAAAACAACAAAAAATCTACAAAGTCATGAATTATCTTGTAAACAATTATCATATCTCGTGCGATTCTTCTACTTTCTAATGATTCTAAGTCCAATTTTCTCAAACGATCAGGATAAAATAAATTTGAGCAGCTGGGAATCCTTCGGGTGAAAAAACGGACGCTTTCGACAGCATCTATTGTAAGTAGATACGGGTTACAAATTTCAGTAGCATATTCTAATTTAGGCCGTACAAAAGTTTTGAACATTTTTAGCAGAAAAGAAGATGATCGATTTAAAAAGGCTTTCAAATCAGGTGAGCAGTAGTAAAGCTTTTTTAACAACAGTGGCAAAAAAAATTCATCTCACGTGTCCTCAACACTCTTAAATCATAAATTGAGTCCGTAAAAGAAATAGCAATGTCGCCTATTTTATAGCTAAATTGGGTGTTTCTTAACCCAAATAAAGAACACAACACTTAGGATTCCTAGGGCCAATTCCTAAAATGGATTAAACGGATTAGATTAAAATTTGTTTGCCTAATAACTTTTGTCAATATTGAGGTAGACTTAAAAACTTTGTGCTCAAGCGGGAGGTGCTATAATTAGTTGCTATCGCAAATTTCGTATGAATTGATAAACGATATCATGAATTATTATTATATTTTAATCTACTCCGTTTAATCCATTTTAGGAATTGGCTCCTAGAAGCACACTCTGAACGCCCAGAGCGAGAAGTTACAGCAGATCATTCATAAATTTAAGGTTTTATTGAAAACAAATGACAAATTGAGGATAACATAAGGATATTTTTTGTCAGACCCTTTGCCCTTAATTGCAAACTGTTTCAACCAAAATGCTTTCTGTCAGAAAAAGTGCCTATATGTACTTCATCAAGCTGTAGTATGATTCACATACAGTAATTACAAAAGTATCTAGCATGGTCTATACCTACGTATTTCCGTAGCTGTAGCGAATTGTATTTCCGATGCGAAAACTATCTGTAAGATGTCTTACTGAAGATTCAATCTGCACCAAACCGGATTTACTGCTGTTTGTGTTTTCACAGCATTCAACTTTTGCTCCAGTTTACTTAATCACTGCCCACAAATCAGGTGACCCCAGCTAATCAAAAAAGTTTTCCTCAACAAGCCACTTTATGGCCTAGAGGCATTTAGATCTTCCTCGCTATGAGTGATATACGGGTTTCTTTTCTATCT
Source organism: Trissonchulus sp. WLG1_4 (assembly GCA_030248245.1). Classification (NCBI taxonomy): domain Eukaryota; kingdom Metazoa; phylum Nematoda; class Enoplea; order Enoplida; family Ironidae; genus Trissonchulus; species Trissonchulus sp. WLG1_4. Next base: position 9,696 of record JASANF010002248.1, on the reverse strand, counting down.
GTGCTTGTGAGCAAGAAAGAACGTTGCGGGAGATTGTTTTAGTAACTTTTGAGCTAGCTCAGTCGGTAGCCTACTTTTACTTGAACTAGGTCATGTTAGAAAGTTTAATAGGGGTGTGATTTTTTAGAATGTCTGTCTGTTACTCCGTTTTTTTTTATTTCTTATAAGTGTATTTTAAATAGGACTTTTAGTACTATGTATTTTTTATTTCGTTATTTTTGCTCTGTGAGAACTGCCACTGGTCTGCTTTATTCATATTGACTTTACGACTGCTATAGTTGTAAACTTGTAAGTAATTAACACAGTTAAGCTGGTTAGTAGTGTCGTCAAAGCAGTTTTGCTCATATGTACCTAGGTCGCAAAAACAGCGCTATTGCTTTGAAATTGTACGTTACCTTGGCTTAGGTAGTTTTCAAAATATTCGCGACACTTCCCCTTTAAATGAATTGTAATTACAGGCAACTGCATAGCAGATTGAGTAATACTTGTGACCAGATTATTTTACTTTGTCCCAATTCTATTTCGCCACCAATGAATATGATTGGTGACAATTGATTGGAAGACAGAAATTTAGTATGGTCTTTACCTATCGCTAACCCTTGTAACTTAATCGATTTTTAATTTCTAAATAAATTTTTTAATAGCGTCTGTGAAAATTGTTTCCTTTTATTAGTTTAATTTTTTAACTATTTCCCAATTCCCAAACATTTTGCTCATACTGATTTTTTTATTCAATATAGCTCATATATATATTTTTATTATTCGTTATATGTATAGCTATATGATTCATTTTTTGATTTTTTGCTCATAAGTAGGCCAACTTGAAATCACTGCCATTCGGCCGATTGAATATAATTTTTACATTTTTTCAGTGGCCACTGACTGCTGCGTGTTACTGAGAAATTAAAATAGATTAATTAAAATCTTTAATTTATTATTCAAGTTAATTAAATTATAGAATTTGGCTTGCTAGCGTGATTACTAGGTATCCAATAAAAAGCTGTTTTATTTTCCCATCAATAGACATGGGAATTTAATAATTACTTAGTCAACCTGAGTTAAGTCAACACTGTTTACCCTACAAAACGGAAATGAACTTTAGCTTGACGTAACTGTGTCTTCTTGACTCCCCATTGAACTAATGCACATATCTAGCTTAGTGAAACATTTGTTGACATATTTTTCATTACATTTTGATTTCTTTGTGTCTAGGAAATAATATGTAAGCCTTAGCTGTCTAATAAATTTACAATGTTTACCTACAAGGTTTTGATGAAATCGTAAATGTACAGACGCTTAGTTGAGCCTTTTCCGAACATTTGCATGTAGAATATAATGTTTTGCGTGTAAGTTTACCGTAATGTAAATACATAAGGTGTTATTAGCGAGAAGGGATGGCCTATTGGCTTGTAGCAATTGCACGTATTTCCAATTTTCTGTTTCCCGTAGTCTCCTAATTGCAACTCCACAATTTCGCGCAATCTATTACATCACGTAAAGGCCTATTCACACAAGGGCGCATGAGCGGACACATGAGCGGGTGCAAACGTATACTGCCTACAGCGTTGTGGTGAAATAATGCAGCAGGCAGTGTGAATATTCTATGACAGAATGTGCCCGCTCTTGCTCCATGGCGTGCGTCTGCTCATGCGCCCTCGTGTGAATAGACCATTTTAAGGGCTCAGCAGGGTACAGTTAACCAGATCTATGTAGACTGACTAACCATGCACAGCGCGCGTTTACATGGTGTAAAATATTGTATTCAAGTTCGATAGCCGCATGAAAGTTGTACAGCATGACTCATCATCAACAGCAGCCAACTGTTATGCGACGTAAATAGGTATCCACGCAACAGCTAGTCGAAATAATAATAAAAAATGATCGGTTTTTCTTGAAGTGATACAGTAGCTAAAACTGGCCAAAGCTGACGTTTTGACTTATAATATGATACTTAAATAATTTAGGCCAAGTTGGTCATTTTAGGACAGATTATGACAACGTTTAGATAAGGACTTTAGGTTCTGAAAGTTAGAGAAGAAAAAAGAACAATAAATTTAGATTTTATCGACCGATATAAAATTGACAATAGCCTACAATAGAATCGTATCCGTATGATGCTGCTATGGTTACGGCTGCTTTATTTAGGAAATAGAAAAAGAAACTGATTATCCTTTTAAACCTAACCGTGACTTTTATTGTGGAAAGTAGGTCCCCCCGGACACTTTTATTCTGGTACATAGTTATGTCTCTCCGGCCACCTTAATTGTGAAGCTCATGATCCCCCTGGACATTTTTATTCTGGAAATTATGTCCCCCGGGCACCTGAGTATATTCTCAGATTTAATGTTCCTTCGGACGGCGGTTACTTTTATTCTGGAACTTATGTATGTCCCGCCGTATACTTTTGTTTCGGAAATTATGTCCACCGATGACACTTTTTGGAAAAAGTTGTATACAGTACCTAGATATCTTTAAAAATTGGGTCTCCAAAAATAACCGAAAAAGTCTAACGGGACCCGCTTTCATAGAAAAAAGTGTGCTTTTTTGGTATTTGTTTTCGTACCACCTGAGCCAACAGTTGCCCACACACCCCACATTCACCCGATGACCCGGTTACATTATTTGTATTTAGCTACTATATGGTACAAACATTTATTTATTTAATATTTCCACAATTTTTTGGTTCAAAACAATTATATGTATGTATGTACTACTATTTTTCGATGTATTTTTGCTTGATTTTTTTTCAGTGGAGCCGTTTTATGGCGGGGTATTTCGTTACCAACGGGGCCGGGTCTAATTAGCCATATAAATTTATGACCTACTGACCTGAAAACAAAGAACCCCTTTCTAATCATAATTCCCTTTCTAATTCAGAAAGTACATAAGCTAGTTCCATTGGCCTCATTAGGGAAATGCTCGTGATTCTAATTAGCAACTGATAAAGGTTTCATGATTTGCACTATGTTTTCGTTGGCTAGCGGGCTGTCTGAACTAAAATGTATCATCTAAGTGCCCAGGCTTAGGCTTAGGCTTGGCTTGTGAATCAGCAAAATTTTTGCAACCGAATTTTAATGGTTCTAATCGGCGTAAAACATTTTGACTGAAACCTCTTTAGTCCTGTAACCCTGAGGGGTTTTTGTGGGGTGGATGTTTTGTCTTTGATTTTGTCTTTGTCAGGTTGAGACAATTAAGGTTATTACGCATACTTTTTTGGTCTCATAAACTCATTCTTACTTTCATTAAGCTGTCTATATAGGACGAAAAAATAACTGATTTCATTATTTACTTTAGTTTTTATTTGTTTTTAATAAAAATAGTGTATGATAGCAAGTAGCAAAACAAGCACCGTTTTAAGTAAGTTTATTATGCCTGACCGTTTTTAGAGGCATACTCTTCTACATATGTAAATTAAGTTATGTTGGAATTGTTATTGTTTGTTAGTTCTGCATACATATAGTGGGACCGACACAAATAAAATACATGTAAATAAAGTTCAAACAAACTTTTTTCCCTGACAACAAAATCGTTTTACGGCCGATTGCACCTACTTATTCTCGACCTATTCTTATTCTCGAGTTATTCCAGAATAGTTATTCTCGACGTTTTATTCTCCAGCTTTTCCACTGCACCATTAGAAAATAGCTCGAGAATAACTATACTCGAGAATAGCTGGAGAATAACTTAATTAATAACTTAATTCTCCAGCTTCCAATAAAAATTTGGCTGCATCATTGTTATCCAATCACAGCCTAGCAGACAGCCAATTGAGCTCAAGAATAAGCCAACATAAGACCCGCCTACAGACTCGTTGTGAGAGCAGATTAATTGTTTCTCGTCCGCTCACCCAGTGTACGTCGACTTGAGCACAGTCAGTAACCTGATGGCGAACGAAACCCGAATGCGAGAATTTTTAAACTTCTTTATTTTGTTATTTTTACTCTAAATAAATAATATATAAGCTAAATAAACATGAATATGTGAAAAAATGGAAATTTTTTAACATATTCAATATAATTTTTTTCTAAAAGTTATTAGGTTATTCGTCAGCTATTCCTGGTCTAGATCAGGAATAACTTACACATTACTGGAGAATAGCTGGAGAATAAGCTACTTATCTAACTTTGGTTACTGCAATAATGTTCGTTATTCTTCAGCTATTCTTGAGCTATTCCCCATCTTCGAGCATAACTATTCTCGAGCGCTTAAAAATTGGTGCAATGAACATTTATTTTAATCCTGAGCTATTCTCGAGCTATTTCTATTCTTAAGCTATTCTTTGTTGGTGCAATCCGGTGTTAATGACAACAAAATACAAATTTACTCAATACAATAATCAAATCAAAACTAATCACAAGTAAAATAACATATGGCCCGTTGTTATCTGAAATTTAGTAGAGTAGTATATACTTTCAAACCCATTAACTTTGAACTTTTTCTCCAGACTTGTCCATAAAGTAAATTATCTCGCAACACCTCAAATTTAAGTATTGAACATTAACGTTACGTTACCGTTACGTTACCGTTACACCGGCAAAAAATTTAAATTTTCCGTTATCTTCATACCACTTTGTCATAGATTTTTCGAATGAACGAATGAAATTCTTCTGAAAAATAGTGTAATCACAGTATCACGCATAATAACAAAATTTCAAGAGTCTTTTCTCGCAAATGATTCTAAAATTCAACTTTTGTCATAAATCTGACAAAAAATGTAGAACACTGAGACAAAACAAAACATGTGAATTTTTTCAGTGACAAATTGTGAACAGATTAAAAGGATTAGATTAAAAATTAACAGGTTAATGACTTTTTTCAGAGTTGAGATAGTTTCTACAAAATTTTATGCACTAAAGAAAGATGCTATAAATGCAATCGTTTAATCCATTTTAGGAGTTGGCCTTCAGTGTTCAACAGTTTTGGTCAGTCTTAAGTATATATATAAATATATAAATATATATATATATATATATATATATATATATATATATATATATATATATATATATAGATATATATATATATATATTATATATTTATATATATGTTGACTATTTACTTTATTTAGGAAAATAAATAAAACTAAATATATGTAGATACTAAATAGATAATAACAAAAGTAAATAATTAATTAATATATTTATATATATATATTCTTTTATTAGTATAATTATTATATATTTATTCTATCTTATATATATAACTACATTAATAATAATAATATAAGCATGACCAAATCTAACCAATCAGAGTTTTCATACGCAGCTAGTTAAATCTAATTTTTAATAGTCCAAATTTTTTGAAAAAAAATCAACATTTTAGCAGACAAAACAATCTTCTAGCAACTTTGAAAAACTTTACAAACTGACGACTTGACAAAAGCATCAAAAACTTTTATAATAATTTAATCTATATACTCACTTAGTGATATTGTAAAGTCTAAGGAATTTTTCTAGAAACTTTGATCTTAGCGTCTCACTTAGAGATTATAAGTTAATTTAATAAAGGGTTGAAAACTTTATGAAACATCCAGAAGAAGTTAAAGTATATTTTTCCCGATTTAGACAAGCAACCCTCGGGATTTTTAATAGAATACGCCTCTTAAAATAAATATTTAACGCAATCAACAAATTCTTTAGTCTTTCGTTTACTTTGGTTGGTTTGTCTAAGACCACTCCTAATAGTGGATTTTCCGCTATGGAATTAACTGAAAGGTAATTTTATATATTTTTGTTATTAAATTAAACTATCTCTACGATATGCTTTGAAAAATGCATGCTGATTTACGACCAAACTTACAGTTTTACATCTACATGTGCTTAGAATTTTACCACTGTTTTGGCAATTTTGTTTAGTCTTGTAAATTTGTTGTAAATTGCTTGTAAATTTTTCTGTCAAAACAAAACTTTTAAATTATTTTCATTTTCTAAACCGATAATAAACTGAAATAGAGCAATCAAACACAGCATATATAATTATCTACAGTATTTTTCTTTTCTGTTGCGTTTGAGTTAGAAAGAACTTTTTTTTGAAGATTGTCATTTCTTGTTCGCGGGTCCCAAAGGGTACGATTAATATTGACTTGAGACTATGCAAAATCTTTTATTTCGATTAGTTGTGTGCAGCACAAACTACCCGTATGTCAGTTCCACCAACAATATAAGCACAAAAGCACTAGTCAAAAACACATTAAAAATGTGTGATGTTTTTATTACAACTAAAAATACAAGTTGGTATGAATTGAGCCCGTAAAAAACTGTAAAATAACAAACTCTCATTAACGTAATTTAGGTTTACAGCTACAAAACAGTGTCAAGTGTATCCAGTTACAGGAATTAGGAACGGCATAATTAATTAAGTGTTTAGGCAAACTAGGAAAACTTTAGGCAAACTATTTAGGCTACTTTTGGCCGGAAAAGTTCAGTTCAAAACTTTGCCTAAGGTCAAGAAGTCATATTGTTGGGTCAAGTAATAATTAGAGGTAGCTTCAGGTAAAACCTTGACTTTCACCTTGACATAGCCCTGTGTCTTACTGTAGCGAAGGTCACACCCTACTGTAGAGATTACGGTAGTTTAAAGTATAAAAGCGCAGTCTTAGATAAATGAAAAACAGTCTTTGAGTGAAACCTTCTACTGCTAATGTTATTTTGTCTTATCCCTGCTGACTTAGGTTACTTAAGTGGCTACTTAAAACATCTACTTAAACCCATGATGTCGATTCAGCCGGTAAAACTAAAAATTTGTGCAATCTGTTTGTTTTGAAGTTTGTCATACCTTAGTATGACCAAAAAATGCTGGGCCTGAGATATAAATCAACACGCGATTTCATCATGAAAAGAACGAATTGCAAGCATCAAGAGTACAGTGAGTAGTCACAAAAATCACGCCATCTGTTTTGTCTCAGGGTTCAGCAATTTTTGGTCTGACTTTAGTTGAACCGACAGTAGTGTAAATTATGAATCTCATCTCAAGCGATAATGTTAATCCTTTTAATCCGCTTACAGCAAAAAGTTTGGACTAAAAGTAAGCAGCTTACTTATTTTAGCTCGTTAAATCCCTTCAGTCAGGTGTGTCATTCCTAAACCCCCGACCAAAATAAGTCCAGTCCGTTTAATCCGGTAAAGAAATGGGCCCTTAGTTATTTTTCCAGCTTCTAAAGGCGATTGTTTTAATGTGACGCAGATTGGCATTCGTCACATGACGGCTAACCTCCGTTTACCGGCTGTCACTGACTAATTTAGAATTCAGTATTTACTTTTTTGGTGGCTTTAAAGGCTCAAATTTTTCACTTTGCCAGTTTATGCACTTACTGTAGTCATCTGGCTTTTGTATTTGGTTCATACAAAGTGGAATAGAATAATGGTCGATTCAAACTTTTAAGCCAAGAACACCAAGTCGAGATTTTTTAACCAGTCCGTTAGGTATCAATACTTTCAAATAACCACTCGTGTTTCTACATACATAGGTCAAGTGTAGAGCTGTTTGGGCACGGTTACAAAATAACTATCTGTATACAGAGTATGGCGTGTACACAGTTACACGCGTGTACACTGTCTGTTTCGTGTAACCGTGCTGTACTACTGTACTGTACATTCTGAAACGACTCAAGCTTTGAAAATGACTTTAAAGCCCGGTTTATCGTTCATTACTTGTCCTTAAGAACAGAGGGTCTAGGATAAGGACAAACTTCCGTCACCTGCTTTGAAGAATCAACAGAAGCTTTAAGTCGGGTTCATACTCGTTCTTGTTCTTGTCCCTATCATTTTGTCCGTAGGCGATGCTAAAAAGCTATCAGGCTACGTGAGACAACTGAATATGAATAAAATGAATATGAATAAAGTTAGGGTCCTTTGCAGATCGTATGCGAGAACATAGCCGAAACGCTTGTGTCAATTCTTCAAAGCAGCTGAACAAAGTTTGTCCTTGTAACTGTCCTCCTTGTCCTTAAGGACAAGTATGAGCCGGTCTTTATATACTTCTATTTTTCGTGTACGGTCTGGAATTGACCTCAACCATCTCCATTAAAAAAATTAGCTTGTTCGACCAGGTAGGCCAGATTTCCTGGATTAGCTTAAGGACAAAACGACAGGGACATGGACAAGGACGAGTATGAACTGGGCTTAAGACTCAGCATCTCATTTGCATATTCTTGGTTTCAGAATGGTGGACAACACAATCGCAGTGGTGTTATTTTTTGCAATTTCCACCTTTATAATTTTCGCCACTGCTCTTTGTTGTCTCTGCTACCGAATCTGTCGAACCATCAAAGTGGCCGCGTTCAATAAAATGGACAATAGCTCAGGAAACGGCAGTGGCGATTCGGTCAAGGCCGCAAAACAGGTACAGCTGAATACTTAAACCTTAAATTCAAAACTTAAGCTTGAGTGTTTAAGTTTGAAGTTGTTTCTTAAGTTTTAACCTTGCTTTGAACCAATGACAAACTTTGTGTGATGGGGGAATTGCACGAAAAAAAGCTGCAAGTTAGATTGTAGTAGATTTTTAGAACCATAGTTTATTGAGGTTGGTACCTACAACTAATTAGTTCATTAAGTATATATGTTTTTATTGTTTTATATGGAAATACCAACCTATAAAAATAATGCAAGGGTTCACCATTTTTGGGCAGACTTTAGAAAAGTCATAGCCTTATACGCATTTCTACATTAGCCTCTGGTAGTTACTAGTTAGGGTGTGTGTGTGTGTGTATTTCTGGGGTATTTTCGGGTAATGAGCAGCTTCATGATCCACTGGACTAGGCTGCTAATGACGTTATTCTGCAGGCTGAACGGACATACGGCTGTAAGTATGAATCGAGTTTCAGTCCCGAACGTCAATATGTATGTACTCGGTTTGGACTAGGGTTGTTTCAATTATTTCATTTATTCTTTGAAACCCACTTTCAATTTCAATTTTGGTATTTATTAATGATTGATATTGAAATCGAAAATAATTAGACTAAAAATTGATAATGGTAGTGAAATTGAAAATATAGTAAAAAAAACGAGTAACAAACTTTTACTAACTGGAAAAAAACAACAAAAACAAAAACAACAACAGGAATATGAAAACAATGGGTTGCACCCCTGCTTCGCTGGGGGTCGGCAACCCAAAAATTGATAATTGTATTGAAATTGAAAATAATTGCATAATTAAAACAACCCTAGTTCGGACTTTGACATCTCATTCACATTCACATTAATAGTCATTTATATTTTTCAGCGTCTGCACACGGCAGCCAATATGTCCCAACTGATGGTACCAGAAATCAAAGTCTCAACCGCGGACGAAGTCTCGGATATGTGTCCCACAGCCCCGGTTTCTAGTCGGGGGTCGAGTTTGGAAGAAACGGACGTCTCTAGAAGCCCTCCCTCAAGTTGCCGCTCCACGCCCCCCCTAATTTCACCCCAGACCCCCGTGACCGAACTTTACAACCAGTATTTGGTGAACTACAACCAGGCGCTGCCTAATTTGCCAGGGGGACTCTTGGGGGCAGCTAATCCTTCGTGGAGTTGACTTTTTGGAGACTTTAACTGCCTTGGCATCTGCTTTTCAGGGCTAAATTTGTTTTTTATGGCAGCTCACGTGAAGTTGACCTGAAATTGATGCTGTTTTTTGGATTTTTTGATGTAATTCTGGTGGTTCGGCCTTAAATCGTGACATTGCGTGGATGGTGGATGATTATAAAGTCTGCCAGAG
>JASANF010002247.1:0-40458 GCA_030248245.1 Trissonchulus sp. WLG1_4 | reverse complement strand
TGAACGTACGTGTAGGCACGTAGCCTTCGCAGGCCAAAGGCTTTTGAAGCCAAAAATGTCTAATGTCTTAAAAAAGTTTTGAGTGCGTTATGATGTTTTAAGGCATCGTCTAGGCTTAGTTGGCAGGATTCCTTGGGCTAAGCTGGCAGGATTTTTCTTTAAAATTTCGACTTTAGTTCCTCTAAGCCTGAGGGGGTTGTATCCCAAAAATCAAATAAATATATATAGGGGTTCTTACTTCTTGAAGCAAAAATGCTTCCCCCAAAGTGCTTTACTGAAATTCTGAAAAAATGGGTCCACTATTCCCCCATCTGCATTTTACCCGGAAAACCAGAGATCTAAATTCCCTGTAAATGACCATCTAACACCATTCGGACAGATTTCGGACATTTAAATTCTGGGGCCGTATTCTCAAAATTACCTGCAGGTAAAGTTAGGCAGACTTTACCCACAGGTAAAGTGAAGGTAAAGTCGATACTCCAAAAATAAAATGCTTAAAGCCAATGTGATAGCTAAGGTTACCCTTAAGGCCGATTCACACGCTGCGATTTTACTGCGATTTTGCCGCAGCGTTTTTGTCGCTGCGGCAAAACGCAGCTTGCCGCACGCAAAACGCAATATCTGAACAGACGCAGCGTTTTTAGTGCGGAATGCCTGCGTCTTGATTTTGCCGCAGCGTTTTAAACGCCAGACTGCTATTCGACCTGCGATTTCATTGCGTTTTGATGCTGCGGACGTGTTGGCATAAACAAATTTCGCGGACCAATTTGTCATTTTTTTGAAACAGTAAGACGCAGCAAACTGACCTGCGAGACGCACTAAGGCCGCAAACCTTGTTCAGACGGTGCGTTTCGCTTGCGACACCCTGCGGCTTGCGTTTTGCGTCAAAATCGCAGCGGCAAAAACGCACCGTGTGAATCGGCCTTTAAGATTCGGTCCAGAAAAGTGCTTTATCTTGTTTCGCAGCTAAAGTTAATACATTGTGCAAATTTCTAACCTCAACCTTCGACGTTAAGCTTGTTTTCAATTTTAACTTTACCTTCACCTTACCTGTGGGTAAAGTTAGCCTAACTTTACCTGCAGGTAATTTTGAGAATACGGCCCCAGCTTTTTGTGCAACTTATTGTGCACACAGTGTCAGATTGTACTGGGGCCGTATTCTCAAAATTACCTGCAGGTAAAGTGGAGGCTGAATCTGACCCACAGGTAAGGTGAAGGTAAAGTTAATTCTGTGGGTAAAGGTAAAGTTAAAAGTGAAAGGGGGGGGGAAAGTGAAAAGAAAAACGTTTATTGGCACAACAGCTACAAGTAATGATAACAAAAACAAAAATATATATATAGTGTTGGCCGTAGGGACGAAAGTTTGGGTTCGGGTCCGGGTATATACGGTTCGGGTTGTTTTTTCGGTTGGGTTCGGGGAAGCAAAAAGTGGTTCGGGTACCTAAATTTTTGGACCAAATTAACCATAGCTGATAGCTGGGTTGCATAAACCATTTATATATTCATTGATCATATTATTCCAACGCAAAACTGTATATAATCTCTGCACGGTATACACCTAGCACAGGCTGAAAAGTTAGCCTTTTTGGTCAACTTCGTGTCATATTATATATATATATATATATATATATATATATATATATAAAATATATATATATATATATATATATATATATATATATATATATATATATATATATATATATATATATATATCAAGCGCGGATCCAGGGGGGGGGGGGCGCGGGGGGCGCGCGCCCCCCCCCCCGAAATTTTTTCTGACTGAAATTTTACACAAGGGTCCCCCCTTTGGTTTTTGTTGCCCGACCGAAAAAATTTCCGATACGTCTCCAATTGACCAAATTTCCTCTAAAAATTAAAAATTTCTCCAATTTTTTCATGGGGGCTGCCGCCCCCAGACCCCCGCAACTTTCTAGCTTACTGGTGTTTGTTTGGTATATATTATCTTTCATCAAAGCCTATGCATGTCTACCTATTAGAGTACATTATGCTGCATTTACTTGTGTAATACACTGTATGATACTCTGATGTGACGTTGCCATCTTTTCTTTTAATTTTTCTGTCGGAAAAATACTGATACGTCTTTTGTTGACCAAATTCGGGCTAAAAATTGAAAAATCTTCAGACCCCGGCAAAATGTGGCTCAGTGATCTTGCGTTTGCCATGGGAAGTTAAGTGTTAAAATTACTAAAAAGTGCATTTTAACCCATTGCAAAAAGTCATTCCTCTTTTCTGGCTACGCAACTGACAGTGTGTTTATTTAACAGTGGTTAACAACAATTGATACTACTTCCACTTGACCGAATTCAACCTAAAATTGAAAAACTCACTTTTTTGCATTTCAATCTATCGTTTTGCTAATTGCTGCATAGTGAACGGAGCCGTTTTAAAATAAAACTCTCCACAGCAACAGGGGCGTAGCCAAGGGGGGATGGGGGGAATCCCCCCTCCCGAAACTGTTTCCGACTGAAATTTTACACAAGGGTTGCCCTTTGGTTTTTATGGTCCAACCGGAAAAAATTTTCGATACGTCTCCAATTGACCAAATTTGGCCTAAAAATCAAAAAAATCCCTAAGGTGTCTGGCATCTGGGGGCTGCCGCCCCCAGACCCCCGCAACTGTGTGTTTTGATAAAACTTGCAGATTTCATAGGATATCCCGGGGTCAAAAAACGTAGAAGTGTCTGGCTTCTAGGGGCTGCCGCCCCCAGGCCCCCGCAACTGTGTGTTTTGATGAAAGATACAAATTTTCGTGTATATCCCGGGGCATACATGTAACGGGGTCAAAATTTTGGGGGGGGGCTTCTCCGGCCAAATTTTGGGGACCCTCCCGGCTCCCCCCCAGATCGACCAAATATACCCTAATTTTTGCAAAATTTTCTAAAAATTTCGCCAAAAAGTGCCATTTTTTCAAAATTTTGGGGACCCTCCCCCCGGGTCCTCGATTTGGGGGGGTCCCCCCCATCCCCCCCTCATACATGTATGTCCCGGGGTCAAAAGCAGTAAAGGTGTCTGTCTTCGGGGGCTGCCGCCCCCAGACCCCCTCACCAGTAAATTTGTATTGTCTTGTATTTCTAATGGCCGATTGGTGGGGGGGCGCGCCCCCCCCCGAAAAAAATTCCTGGATCCGCCACATATATATATATATATATATATATATATATATATATATATATATGCAAAAAGAAACCCTTGGATTTTCGATTATCGAATTTAACCTTCAAGATGCGCACATACTGTCGCCCGTTATCACTTGGTTTGACTGATCTGTCACGAAAAATGTCGAACAGAATCGGGGTCAATTTCCAATTTTTTGCAAATATCAACAGAAACCTTGTTATCAGCATCGCAACGAATTCTAGACTTATCCCCTTCTGCCAGCACAACGATAACGACGTTATTTTTCTTGTGTTCCTTTTACAAGGCTTCACGAATTTCCGCCTGGAAGTCAACAACGGACAGATTAGGACTTGGAGTGGTAACTGACTGGGAATTTTTTATATCTTCTATTTGCTTCTGGAGATTTTCGACCTTCATATCCATCTCAGTTTTGTACGACTGAAAGTTGAAAACTGAAAAATTTCGAAAACTTGCGTTCGCTTAGGGATACAGTTCGGGCAGAAAAAAACCAATATTACCACTCAGTTTCTTCACCGCGGACTAAACGTAGTCGGAGAAATTTGTGTCTTTGGAGCCAGGACACGGCTTGTGGCACCACATCTGGCAGAGGTCACAATCGACAGCTTCATCAGTTGACTTCACAGGATTTTTGCACATGGTGCATTGATTAGACGTGGAGGCGGCCTTCGATGAGGATCCCTTCCGATTTGCAGGTGCCATTTCGAGAAAGCCGCGATCGCACTTGGAGAGTAACAATCTGAATCAAATGGGTTAAATAAAACCTACTTAGTGGACCTACTTTTTTGAGTAGAGCATCTTGGGGGAAGCATTTTTGCTTCAAGAACCCCTATTTCATTTTTTGGATTTTCTGAGATATGACCTCCCGAAATCTGAACCCTCAGTGAGGGGCGTTTTCGCAATTTTTTTAGAAACCTGTATTTTCTGCGTTCTAAACGTGTTTAAATGGATGTTTATATACAATTTTTTGGAATCAAAACAAAGGCACGTTGACCCCCATTCCTTCCAAAAAATGGCCAAATTCACCAGAATCGTCCAATTTTTGACCAAATTCAAACTGGCCCTCAATTTAGGCTTGGGCTTAGGCTTAGTATAGGGCTTAGGCTTAGTATCAGGCTTAGGTTCAGGCTTAGGCTCAGGCTTAGGTACCAAAAAATCTAAATTTACAGGAAAAATCCTACCAGCTTAGCCTAGAGAATCCTGCGAGATGAGCCTAGACGATGCCTTAAAGCATCATAACGCACTCAAAACGATCCAAAAACAAAGATTATATATAGCCATTTTTGGCTTCAAACTTTGGCCTACGTTCCAGGGTTGGCAAGTCAAGTTGGCAACCGAGACCGAGAGCGAGACCGAGACCAGGCTACCGAGACCACCCAAACGAGACCTACGAGACCGAGACCAGCCCTTGGGGGACCTTTTTTTCAAGTTTCAATTGTAAAATTTTTTGAGAAACTTTGAAATATGAAAAATTTGTGATTAAGTTACAAAAAAGTGACCCTTAGGTTACGAGGTATGAATGTATATTAGGGATGGAAGTCTCGGTTTTTTTTCCGAGACCGAGACCGAGACCGAGACCACGAAACCGAGACTACCGAGACCGAGACCAAATTCCGAGACCGCCAAAACCGAGACTTTGGGTCATTTTTTGCCATTTTTTTACCTATCGATTTGATGACTTTTTACAAGTTTTTAGGTAACATTACAAGACCATGGTCAGACACCTTATGTATAAATAACAGCTACTTCACGACAATTTTGGTTACATTGTTGGTTCTTTCCCCCGTTTGTGTGGGACTTTGGGACCATGTCCTCTTGAATATTGTGAAATTTTGACCCCTGTTCCAAAACAGACGCAATTTGTCCTTGTTCTTGCCAGAAAATAGCAAATTTTGACACTGTTTGGCTCTAGTTTAGTTAAAAGCTCCGATTGTATTGGAATTACCAATGTTCTGCTAAAATACACCCAAGATAGAAAGGGTTTGGCTCAAAAATTGGACCTGCGCGCCGTGACGCTCTTTCATTCTTTGCCTCCGGCGTGACACCCCTGTGAGTGGGGCCCCCTCAATCCCCTGGGACTAAATTTTAGTTGAGAGTAGTCAGCAGAGTCTTCTCTTCTCATCTATATACCGAACTGCATGTGTCACCGCATAGTTCTTAGTAGTGCGTTTAGTTGAACTTTCACAGATTTTTTTGATTTTTTGTTAAACTCATACTAATTGGAAATTACAGTTAAGTATGTGAAGCCACCAAATGGCATAAAAAAGTTGACCAGCCAAACACTAATACTAAAGAATAAAATGTTATAATAATTACACAGACAGAATAATATGAAATAAGAAACCTAATCCTAAACGTACATTTTTGTGTATGTACTGCGTTTACTGATAAACTAAACAACCACGGTAAAGTTGTTTTCGGAAAAAATTGACAGAATCTCACTGTTTGGTGTGAAATTCTGGTGAAATAAACATTTCCGAAAAAAATTTTCTGCCAAAAACATAAACCAAAGGGGGGAGCACAGGAAAATTTTTCACAGATTTGAAAAACCGAGACCGGGTACAAACCGAGACTTTTCGACTACCGAGACCGAGACCGAGACCGAGACCGAGACTGGGCTAGTCTCGGGTTTTGACCGAGACCGAGACCGAGACCAAGACCGAGACTTCCATCCCTAATGTATATATCACTTGCGAGAAACTTAACATTGTAAAAAAATCTTCGTGACTTATTGTCAAAGTTATCAAAACTTGAAGTCTCCTCGGAAATACCGAGACCACCCTATGGCAGGTCTCGGTTTTCCTACCGAGACCGAGACCAGCCTAGTCTCGGGTTTTTTACGAGACCGAGACCGAGACTGCCAACCCTGCTACGTTCCCTTCCCAAAAAATTGAAAATGCCATTTTCAGGGGGTCATAACTCAGAAAATACAAATTTATGGATAGGGGTTCTATTACAAAAAATGCTTCCCTTGAGGTGCTCTACTCCAAAAAATTGGTCCACTATTTTTCCCCCACAACTGCACTTGATCCTTGGTGCTGAAAAAACCCCGAAAACTCAAACATTGCCGCAGACCGCTGCCAAATGATTGAAAATGAGCAAAAATAGAAAAAAATCTCTAAAAATATTCAAATTTTGCAAAAATTCCCATTTTTAGGCAAAATTGGAAATGTGCCTCAGTAGCGTAGCGAGGCCCCTCAGCGTTTTGTGCCGCCCCCTCGGATAAAGTTTGGTCCGCGTAGCACCTCTTCCCCCCGTAGACGAAGTCAGAACATTTTTTCGCTTAAAATGGAGCTTTTTTTCGCTTTCGCTTAAAATGGTGGTCTGGCTCCTTTCTCAATCCAAGTCTGGCTACGCTACTGGCAAACCCCCTTTAAATTTCTAAGAATCCGGGACATGCGCCCCCCCCCCCCCAGACCGAGACCCCGTGTACATGTATGATTGTGCATATTTTGCCAAAAACTGAATTTAGAACTGAAATAGAAAATTGTTATATATAGAAATTGAGTTTAAAAATTTTGAAAATTAAACAAAATTAAAAAATAAATTTTTTGTTTCTTTTTGCGTAGACAATGCTTCGTATTATTAGGTTTGTTCGCCTGCTTTTTTCATAATTTCACATTTTCATAATCAGCCTGTTATTGATGTTTCAGGTTTCATTTTTGTTTGACCATGTCAAAGCTTCCTGTTTTTGCTACAAAATTACTGTCTTCAGCCAAAGCCAAAAAGCGCGAGGCGGACAGTGACTTCGATGCAAAGGTCAGCTTTAGCTGTTAGATTGTGTTACAAGAAAGTCGGAGAACGGGGGTTTTGGTCACCGGAAAATTGAACTGAAATGGTTATGAAAATTTTAATTTTTAGATTTTTAAATTTAATTTTTAATTGTATAAAAGAACTTTAATTAAGCTTAATGTGTGAAAGTGGATTTTTAATAATAAAGTCATCTGTTGCAATTTTGACCGGCATCGAGTGTCTGCGTCTGCTTATTAAGACTGTTATATATATATGTGTTAAGTTTCGTTTTCAGGAAAATGTGGAACCTTGCAGCAAGACATTACGCTTTCATGAAGATGAGCTGCCGGATCTTCCAGTTTTTGATCAAGGGATAGTGAAAGAAGCAGTGGCGAGACAGCGCTTAGCGAAGCCTCCAAACCGTGGGGGTGGTTTGCGCAAGTCAGTTTTTTTGTTTAACTTGTGAAATAAATACTTTTGTTGTGAAATAAAACAATTAAATACTTTTTTTGGCCAAAGTTCTTTGCATTCGATACTGGTATAGTGGTATATATATATATATAAAAAAAAAAAAAAAAAAAAAAAAAAAAAAAAAAAAATGTACATATATATATATATATATATATATATATATATATATATATATATATATATATATATATATATATATATATATATATATCAGGGTTGGCAAGTCTCGGGTTTGGAAACCGAGACCGAGACCGAGACCGAGACCGAGACCAGGCTACCGGAGACCACCCAAACGAGACCTACGAGACCGAGACCAGCCCTTGGGGGACCTTTTTTTTCAAGTTTCAATTTCAAAATTTTTTGAGATACTTTGAATTATGAAAAATTTGTAATTAAATTACAAAAAAAGGACAGTTAGTTTATGAGGTATGAGTGTATGACTGGCGAAGTTGCGAGAAACTCAACATTATCAAAAAAAATCTTCGTAACTTTAGTAAGATTTCAAAACTTTAAGTCTCATCTGAAATACCGAGACCACCCTATGGCAGGTCTCGGTTTTCCTACCGAGACCGAGACCGAGACCGAGACCGAGACCAGCCTAGTCTCGGGTTTTTTACGAGACCGAGACCGAGACCGAGACCGAGACTGCCAACCCTGATATATATATATATCAGTGGCGGATCCAGGAATTTATTTCGGGGGGGGGGGGGGGCGCGACCCACCCCCCCACGGCCATTACAAATACAATATATACAAATTTTCTGGTGCGGGGGCCTGGGGGCGGCAGCCCCCAGAAGCTGAGCACCTTTTCTGTTTTTGACCCCGGGATATCCTCTAAAATCGGTAACTTTTATCCAAACACACAGTTGCGGTGGTCTGGGGGCGACAGCCCCCAGAAGCTGGGCAACTTTTCTGTTTTTGACCCCGGGATATCCTCAAAAATCTGCACCTATTTTGAAACTTTACTAAAGTAGAGAGACGTTACTGTTTTTGAGGGTATTGCTATGGACAGAATTTTTTCAAAACTGCTCCGTTCACTATGCCGCAATTAGCAGAACGATAGATTACAATGCAAAAAAGTGAGTTAGTCGTATCAGAAATTGTTTCCAACCTGGCAATTAAAAATGGGGAACGTCACATCAGTGTATTAGTAATAGACCAGCAGGGGTACCATACATTATAGTATACGAATTTGGTGAGCAAAATTTCAAAATCCTTAGCATTTGCCCCGTATTTTGCCCAAAAAACCTTGCGATCAGAGTATCATACGGTGTATTACACAAGTAAATGCAACACAATGTACTCTTGTAGACATGCATAGGCTTTGATGATACATGATAACAAGGACCAGTAAGCCAAAAAATTGCGGGGGTCTGGGGGCGGCAGCCCCCTTCAAAAAAATTGGAGAAATTTTTGATTTTTAGAGCAAATTTGGTCAATTGGAGACGTATCGGACATTTTTTCGGTCGGGCAATAAAAACCAAAGACGGGACCCTTGTGTAAAATTTCAGTCTGAAAAAATTTCGGGGGGTGGGCGCCCCTCGCGCCCCCCCTGGATCCGCGCTTGATATATATATATTATATATATATATATATATATATATATATATATATAATAATGCTAATTTTTTGGTGATTTGTTCATTTGTGAGCTCTGACGTCTTTTTTTCAAAACTTATATCTGATCCAAAGGTTACAAAGAACCGTCATTTTGTTCAGGGGGCTCACTTAGGTGTCAGTTTGAATACTATTAGGTAGAATCTTTCACCACCGTTTAGAACCAATTAGCCTATGCGCCGTGCGGAGTTGCAAAATGTGGCATGAATGAACATGCATTGTATTTATTCTAATCTGTGGCATTTTCAGTTCACCAGCGGCGGTTCGAATGGCGGCGAAGGCAAAGCGTCGTTCAATCGTAACTCTGAACAACAAGGCGCGAGGTCCTATGCGACCCAGCTCAAGACAGGGAAATAGCCAAGCTCAGAAATCAGCATCCGGAAATGAAAATAAAGCACCCACTAGAGGTAGTGTGGGCCCGTGGCGTACCCAGAAAAAAATTTCGGGGGGGATGACTTTTCGATTTTTTGTAATGGGTTAAAATGCACTTTTTAGCAATTTTAACACTCGTAAAACGCCTTACAACCGCAAGATTACTAAACCACAAGGCTGCAGGGGTCTGGGGGCGGTAGCCCCCAGAAAAAAATAGGGAAAATTTTCCATTTCTTGGCCAAATTCTGTCAATTGGAGGCGTATCAGAAAGTTTTTCCGGCCAGACCATAAAATCCAAAGGACCCAAGGTTGCAGGGATCTGGGGGCGGCAGCCCCCAGAAAAAAATTGGCGATTTTTCCAATTTTTAGACCGAATTTGGTCAACTGGAGACGTATCAGAAATTTTTCCGACAAAATTTAAAACAAAAGATGGGAGTGTCATATCAGACGGTGTATTCCACAAGTAAATGTAGCATAATATACTCGTGTAGACATGCACATGCAGCATAATGTAGTTGTGTATACATGCATAGGCTTTGATGAAAGACAATAACGAGGAATAGTAAGCCACATAGTCGCAGGGGTCTGGGGGCGGCAGCCCCCAGAAAAAAATGTTGGAAAATTTTTGATTTTTAGGTTAAATTTAGTCCACTGGAGACGTATCAGAAAATTTTTGCCGGCCGGACCATAAAAACCAAAGGGGGGACCCTTGTGTAAAAAATCACTGGGGAAAAATTTCGGGGGGGGGGGAATTGCCCCCCCCCCCCCCCCAGGGTACGCCCTTGGTGTGGGCCGTACATCACTTATATTGTTGTAATAGTTTCATAATATGGCCAACATTCTAATGTGATAGGCTAGTGCATAGGAAATAATGTTTTCTAGTGTAATTCAGACCATGTAACGTGTATATAAACGTCTCAAAGATTACGTCGTGTACGGTACACTCATCTTAACTTGACGTCTATAACTGACGTTGAACTGAGAATCATGGCCAAGCAGAGCTGAACTAGCTTAGATTGGCCGCTGCCTACAGGGCCTGGCATATTGGGCAGTAGTGGAGTCTAACCGACTTCGTATGGTTAGCATATTATCAGTCCAATGGTATGTTACCTCTACCCGTTTGGTATCTTAGTTATAAGTTATCAGGTTAAGTTTAGCTTCTAGGTAGTTTTTCAGGTTAATTTTAGGTAACTTTTCAGGTTAATGTTTAGGTTTAACTCGCCAGACGTCTTCCTCGTCCAGCGTGTCGGCCCGGTGGACTGCCAGCACCACTGCGTCTCGCAACAGATCGAACACGTCCGCCAGCAACACTTCGGTCCGCGCCACTCGGGCCACTCAGCCAGACGCACAGGACAGCAGGGCCGCTGGTGAGGTTTTCATCGATAGGAAACAATACGCGTAGCTAGTTTTTTTAGTTAGTTTAGCTGAACAGTTTTTGTCTTACTTTGTTTTTTGTCTCCCCGGGATAACGCTAATTATACATTTCACGTTAGCCATTTATTTAATATGTGGGCGTAATGTAGAGACCGAATCGTTTGCATGCTTCAAACCGGTGAAGGTGGTATTCTATCTTGTGCTGCTATCTTGGTTTGACCGGTTTATTTACATGTTTGTGCTTTAAAAAGTAGCGTTTATTGTTTCCAGTTTTTAATGTTTTTCTTCGTAAAGCAGTTGGTGGTGAGACGTACTTTCGCTGGTCACATCAAAGGGCCTGGTCTTACTGAAGTAGCGGCATCGTGACACACGGGGGTGCGCTTATTGCGTGTGTGTACTCTAGGTACTTTTGTTTGAAATAGCTTTTTCGTAATGAAATCGCTTGTTTTGATTGGTCTCCCGATTGAAGAGATCTTTTTCACACGTTGTAACTAGTTGACTATTTTAGCTCGTAAAAAACGCCCTGCGTGGGACCTAAAAGGGCGGCTAGAGGATATGGAGGCAATCCTACACAAACAGTCGGACACAAACGGAGCGCTGCAGGAGCGGATTCGATTGCTGGAATCGAAAAATGAGGAATTGAAGGGAACAGCAGAGCAGAAAGAAATCCGCACAGCTGAGGCCACAAGGGAAATTGATGATTTGAGCGAAAAACTGAGGTAACTGGCAAATGTTCATTATTATAATGACTGTCGGTCGGTAGCTACAAATATTTTATTTGACGAAAGATAAATAGTTATTTTTTTAATTTTTAAAAATTTCACTTTTTTGTGTTGTAATACTCTCTTGGATTCAAGTGTGGTATGCCGTCGTGGTAGCTAGGCAAGGGGCAAGATGGGGCGGTCTGCTTAGAAGCCAAAATTTTTGGTTTTATGCAACATATAATCGACAACCTTACAACCGAGCTTCTTTCTGCCCCGAGGGTTAAGATGATAGAAATTAGTCATTCTTTGCCAGCGTGTTTCGTAACGTTTTTTATTTTTTTGTCCATTTTTTAGTAACGTTTGAGACCAGTAGGCTTAATAGACGCCTCATAATTTCTTCCTTTTTTTATTAAATTGTAGATATTTTTTACTGTATTTCAAAAACAACATGTGATCCCGTTGTTATACTATATGTAATGCCTAAGTATGATTTTCAGACATCGAAATAACGAGTATCAAGAGTTGAGTCATCGTTATCGGCAAGAAGTGGAAGAGTTGAATTTTTCGCTGACCAGCCTGAAGCGACGCGAATCCAATTTGTCCAGTCAGCTGGCCACTCAAGAGGCCGAGATTGCTGGCTTGAAATCGTCCATTTTGCAACTGACCACAGCCAAAGCAGAGAGCGATAGTCTGTTGTCATCGAAGCAGGTTCGATTATTAATATTATTAATTGCGTGTATTTGTGGGTCTTTTACGGCAAGGTCTTTTTGATTCCTACGAGGAGAGCTACTTTTTAATTTTTGATAACAAACGTGTAAGTTCTGGTCTATACTATAACAAAACCATCCGTATCCCACATACTTTTGATAGCTTATTTCTCTATGTTTCCGTGGTATCCTTTTATAAACGATGAATCATCTAGATTGGGGTTAAGCTAGTATGAATGTATGAATGAATGCTCATTCATTCATACAAGCTTTTCTCGTAGTTAGATGACTGATCGTTTATCAGTCATCTAGATAGGAGTTAATCTTGTATGAATGTAGTCAACTATCCTAGCGTTCTCATTCACATTCTGTGATATTATGTCGCTGACAACTATTTTAACGTTTATTCAAAAAAATGTGCAAGTTTATTTTTTCGCAGGAAGTGTTAACGCGAGCACAAGAAATGCTAAAATTGTCGCAGTCTCGTGTGGAGCAGTGTGAAGCCGTGATTGCGGAGCAGAAAAAGACAATTGAGGAACAGAAGAAGCAAATTCAGGATGATGAAATGCTCCGAAGAAAATTGCACAACACTATTCAAGAGTTAAAGGTTGGTAGACTATTGATTTGCAGGTATTCTTTTTTGATGCGTTGGTGTGACGTCTCTAGAGTAAGAATAACTAGCCATCCCGTCTGTAATCTGATATCCGCCTGGTCGGTTTTAGGCAGTCGACGGCCGACCCTCTTTTCTAGGCTTAAGACCCTCTGTTTGTTTTCAGGGCTTGAATAACCTATAGAGACATAAAAATCTTAAATTTGAGAACTTGACCATTGTGGACGCCCTAGGGGCTGGCTATTGTAGGAGCGTCCAGAAGGGTTTCATGTTAAAATAGAGTGGATTTGTGTTCAGGAAACCATATTATTCTTGTACTTTTAAAATCAGAGTTTCGAACAACGCAGGTTCCCTTGGGAGCTCATGCGTTTGACGTCAAAAGGTTAGCTAACCATGAGCATGTGAAT
Source organism: Trissonchulus sp. WLG1_4 (assembly GCA_030248245.1). NCBI lineage: Eukaryota > Metazoa > Nematoda > Enoplea > Enoplida > Ironidae > Trissonchulus > Trissonchulus sp. WLG1_4. The sequence goes on along the minus strand of JASANF010002247.1, from coordinate 27,306 downwards.
GTACTAATATCCTGAGTCCTTGGGCTCAGAAAAGCAATGTAGTATTATATACGTCACTGGTTTGCAGGGGAACATTCGCGTTTTCTGCCGTGTCCGCCCCCTTCTATCCAAAGAACGGACGACCGAGTTGCCTCAAGACTGCCTGATTCCGATGTGCATTTCATTTCCCGATCCTGATCGTCGTATGATTGAACTGGAGCGTGGTGTGGATCAGTCTTTTAATGAGGTACATTTTCTAAATTAAGAAGACATTATTGAGGCTATAAAAAATTGTTAAAAATCGAACACCGTGGACGTCAAGATGGTGTATGTGCTCACGCATCGTTAATTTTAGGACCCCCTAGTAAAAAATCGGCAACAGTGTATATACGTTCCAGCTCGACCACGTTCCAGGTTTCACGGAAGCTATCGTGAGTGTTTTTAGTAATATTTTATTATAGCATTTGACACATAGACAGTAAAAAGATATCGAATAAACCGTTTTGCAGCTAAATTGATGTGCCATTGAAGTTCAAGTTATATCATTACTTATCGTTTGGGCTGGGCTTAGTCCATGTAATACAATTTTTTGTAGATTGTACTTTAAAAAAGAAAAAGATTTACTGATTTTTTTGCAGAGCAGTCTGAGCGTAGCCCGAGCTAATTCTAGCACAATTCGGGCGCCAAAGTACGAATTTTGCTTTGACCGCGTGTTTGGCCCAGAAGTGTCACAATTGGAAATTTTCGATGAAATTTCCATGTTGGTTCAGGTAGGAAATGAATGATACTTGATGCTTTTATATTGCAAACGTACGTACATATTATATGTGTCAAAATTTTAGAGAGTCTTCGGCCCAATTTTTGAAATTCTACCTTACCTACCGAAAATACTGTTTTTGCGAAATTTTGGAAAAAGGGCCATTTTTACCCACTTTTGCCAAATTTTCTGGACCCTCCCACCACACCTTTGATTTGGAATTGGTTCCCTCCCGTCCCACCACCCCTGGGTTTTTTTTTGCGCAAAAACGTTCGCAATTGCGAAAAAAATTTGATGATTGCGAAAAAATTTCAAACCTTTTCGCAAAATTGCGAAAACATTTTGACGAAGTGGAGGTGAACTCGTAAGGTCTAAGCGCTGATTTTTGCAGTTTAGTCGGAAAACATTTCCGATACGTCGCCAATTGACCAAATTTGGCCTAAAAATTGAAAATTTCTCAGACTTTTTCTGATCCCCTAGGCCCGGACTAGTGCAACTTTGTGACTTTATGTTTCTAGTGACTGTAAATGGGACACACTTTCTTCCATGTATCATCACACCGACTGTATGTAACACTAATAGAGGTCGGAGTTCGGTCGGTAACAGTATAATAGGGGTTGGAGGTGACATAATTAAGAAAAGAAACATTTCAAAATGTTAGCATTTTCAGGCCTAACTTGATCATTGGCTGGTTCTTCTGAAATTTCTTTACGGCTGAACATCGATTGTGAAACTTGTGAAAAACTAAACAAAATTCTCAGGACGGTTACATAAATCATACATAAAAATGTCAAAATCGTTACTTTTTGGCCAAAACGGGTAAAAATTGCTTCAGTCTTAATCCGGCATAGGCGTAATAATTTATTAACGTTTAAATGTAAAATGTACTGCATTAAGTAACAAAAGTAAGTCTGCGAAAAAAAATTAGATTTTGCGAAAAAAAAGTACAAGCTTTTCGCAAAATTGCGAAAATTTGCCAGCGAAAAAAAACCCAGCACCACCCTCTTTCATGTGTGATTGCAATGATGAGAAACTGTGGCTACTAACTCCCCTACTTGATCGCATAACGTGGATTTTTTTTAAATGCTTGATTTTAGAGTCCTGGCATATTTTTAGGCAAAATTTTATGGGGGGGGGTGTCGACCAAAATGGGGGGGGCGCACCAATTTCACGATAAAACACTATTTTTACAGTAAAAATATTATACGGTAAATGTTACGTTTTCATACGTTATTATAGCTACGCTAACACTAATTTTAGCCAAAAAGCACTCAAAAAACCGACGACATCGCTACAGCTGAAATTTGCTAAAATATCCTTCCGGAAAAAATTTCGGGCTATGGGGGGGCTCCCCATCTGAAATTGGGGGTACGTGACCAAAATGGGGGGCTCCGGACTAATCCCCACTAAAAATATGCCAGGAGTCAATGTTTTCAAACTTTTTGTCCCTAAACAGAGCGCATTTGATGTTGTATACAATTGACAGAACCAAATTTTCAACGGATAAATTCGTTTGGTTGGGATTGAAGCTCCATCCTACGTCGCCTTTTTATTTTACAGTAGGAAGAAAATACCTGTTTTAGAGCGTTTTGGATGGATACAATGTGTGCATCTTTGCTTACGGTCAGACGGGCAGTGGCAAAACATTCACCATGGAAGGACCCAGCCCTAGTGCTCTGTTCCAGAACCCCAAACAAGCTGGCATGATCCCGCTGGCTGTCAGACAAATCTTCCAATCCGTAGAACCGATGCGCGAAAAAGGATGGAATGTGAGAAGTTTTGTTGTTGTCTTGGTGACCTAATAATTGAACCCAGTTTAAGGCTGGATTTGTAATGGGCCGTAGCAGTGTTTTTTTGTCAAAAATTTTGCGTCTTTTAATAACTAGTCAATTTACTGAAAAAATAGCTTAAAAAGAGAAGCACCGAAAATTATTATTAAAAGTATTTTCACGTGATTGAAGCCCTCTAATAATGTCCACAGTTCAATATTCGAAAATATGAGAGACATGCGTGGGGTTTTTGACCCTTAAATTACTGTACCTAAAATTCGTGCTCAAGCGTCATTTGTAACTTCAGTTCATGTGGGCGCGAAATTTACATAGAAATGAAAAAAACCTCGAAAACACAACTACCACCTTAAGTGGCGTACCTCGAAAAAATTTCGGGGGAATGGCTTTTTGATTTCTTGTAATGGGTTAAAATGCACTACTTTAAATATTAACATTAATATGTGAATTGAAAATGGAAGACCACGTTGCCAGAAGTTGCAGGGGCCTGCGCCTTTTCGACCAGGCAGGCAATAAAAGCAAAGAACCCTTATGTAAAATTTACTGGGAAAAAATTTCGAGGGGGGGGGGCAATTCCGCCTATTTACCCTTCCCTGGGTACGCCATTGCCTTGCTCATTTAAGAGTGTGCGAAAACCGAACTTAACTTATAAATAAATTCTGGTTTCTGCGAGTCGGGGACTTCGCAAGTTTCAAGAAAATTTTAAAATTTCAAGTTTTTTACTAACTATGGACCTGGCCGTGGTGTCTCAGCGTCTAGTTGTTTTATTCGATTCGCTTCACAGTGCGGTATCCAATAGATCCTTAAATATCATGTCAATGTCGGTATATATTTTGCTGATCACGTCAATGTCGACATGTTGTTGAGAAGCTAAGCAGAGTTTTGAATTTTATCACTGCAGTAGTTGCAGGGGTCTGGGGGCGGCAGCCCCCAGAAGTCAAGTATCTGGTGTTTTGGGACTTAACTCAGTTCCCCTGGAGACGGCATCATTACGCCAAATTAGGTTGGCAGGAAGTGATCTATTAACACTGTAGACACGCAGCTAATTTCGGCAGATATATAAATAGAATTCTCCTATTCCTAACTTTGATACTAGCGCGGCAATCATCTAAATACCTATTGGCATTAATGGATGCTTTTAAGAAACTTGCTGGGTGTGGCATGCTTCGACACGATTTTTCCTAATCATAATCTTAATCATAAGTAATCATAATAAACTGTCATTGAAACCAGTTGTAGCTGTATACAGATCAAGCTTGAAACGTTAGACACATCAGAAAGTTTTACAAGTTTCATGGTTTTGACGCAATTTTGGAAAATTTTTCAAAATTTTCGCGACTAAAATGCAATTTTCAGCACCTTTTGGCCAAGTCAGCTGTGACATCTTTCAGCCTCAGCCGCAAAAAAGTACGTCACTGGACGCACATGGCCAAAAAGTTGCGAAATTTCAAAAAAAAGTGTGGCGTTTCGCTCTTTTTGACGCAAAAAAACACTGGGCCATAGACAAAAATTACTTTTGGCACAAAATTTATTTCACTGGCACTTGCACAAGCACAAGTGGTTCCCACTACGCAAAAATTGCACACGCGCAACCAGAATGTTTGCTTGTGCCAGTGTGAACGACTAGCCGTCGTGCTTGTGGAAGTGCTAGTGTGAATCTGGTATAAAATACGCAAAAAACTTAGCATGTGCGAAAATACATGTGGATATTCTGAAGTCGCGATAATCTGTTGGATTACAGCTATCTCCTTCGTTCAATTAATATGTGTAGTGTTAGGCGTTCTGTCGTTAAAACTGAGCTTATTAAGCTATCTTTAACATGTGTTTTTTGCTACGTTTTCACCTTATGGTGAGCTATTATCCTATAAAGCGTGTCACATCTAAGCCACAAAGTACGACGTCTGGAGCCCATACATGGGCGTGGGGGGGTTGTCACCCCCCCCAGCCCCCAGAAGGCATCCTCACCCCCCCCCCAGACAGGTCCGTCACCCCTCCCCAGAATGTTTTGAAGGTAGCTCACGAAGCAAAAGTAGCCGGAAAAGTTGCTCCGCATCCCCCCCCCCCCCGGTGGCTCACCCCCCCCCAAAAAAAAAATCAGTAGCTGCCCAGTGCCCACGTATGCTGGAGCCTATGGTTATCGCATGTTTCATGTCATTTTCTCCGTAGCCTTACCTTGATTCTAGGCAGGGAGTTAGTCTTACAAGATTTTCGTCCAGATGAGTACCCGGATGAGTCACCCAGATAAGTCCTGCAAAAATCCCATAAAAAAATTTGCTGCTGTATGTGACCATCTCCATTGATTTTGTAGTACGATACACCTTGATTGCTAAAGAGGAAGTACTTAACCTAAGAGCCTAGAGGAACTTCTCAGTAAGGAACTAAGGGTAGCAAAAGAACGCCGTGAAATAATATACATAGTAATATCGTAGCAAACATAGCTGCCCTGTGAATAAAAGAACTGCTTAAAGGTACTGTGTTAGTGTAGCCATCTTGACCGATAACATTTTCAAAGCCATTACGAAGTTTTGCATTATGCCACATGACGAAAGGTGACTATAATAGGGTTAGTTTTTTCGGAAAAAATTGTGGCCAGAAAAAATTTTTTTTTAGTTTTTTCCGATGCCCAAAAATGGCAGTAAAATTGTTCTGAATTGTAATATTCCACTTTCCGTCTAAGGGCCTTTTCATAAAAAGACTAAAACTCGTAGATTAAAATAAATCTTTTAATGAAAACGACATTAAAATTCAGTTGCAGCTGTGAAGATTAAAAATGTTAAAAAGTCATAGTTTGATTGCAGCGTGAATTTTTAATCCAAAATCGTTTTCATAAAATCCCGTTTTTTAGTCCTGATTTTATGAAAACGACATTAATATTTTTAATCTTTTGAAGCACTGAGACCCAAGCACATTTTCGTCATTACAATATTTATAATCTTCGCTGATTAAATAAAGTATATTAAAGCAAAACAAAAAAACAAAAGCAAAATCAAAACATAAATTTTTAATACGCGTGCGAAATCTAAGATTAAAAATATTGAAAATGTCAACGCTTTATTTAGGACCGTTATTTGGCTATATAAAAGTAACGTTTAATATTAAAACTGAAACAAATGCTGAATAACATAACCTAAACTCAGCGTCAGAATATCCAGGTGGCAAAAAATTAACACCAAGCGGTTTATTGAACAGTATAAAACAAAACGGTAATTCAAATAAATGAACAAGCAACAGCGGAACTTGAATACGAATACTTGAACAAAATGCTAAAAATTAACAAAATTCATGTTAATTTTAGGTGCACAAGTTCATGTTTAAGTGTCTTGAAATGCGTGTAGGACTTTAGGTGTTTTGCATTTGTTGGTGTCCATACATGGGCGGATTGGGGTTTAACCCTTTAATGCCCAGAGTATCCTGGCTAGACAGCCTCATTCTGACACCTTCTAGTTTTTTAGACATTACTCGAGCTACGTGCGTCGTAGAGAGATTGCGAAACCACCATTCGATAGAGAAATGATTGGTGAACAAAACATAATGTGTCGATTAAGGGTCTAGGACGCACCGCTTTTGCGTTATAAGCGCACCGATTTTCGTTCGAGCCCGGTCCGGTATGTAAATACTTGCCCTTATGCTATTCCCTGTCGTGTTGTCCCTAGCAGCTCCACGAAAAAACTGTCCGGCCAAATGAGGCAACTTTTGCGTGACCTAAGTTGGGGTGAAATAAACTGCTTATTGAACAAAAATACAGCAGCTGACCGAAATTATTTGTCGTGGTCCCTGTCTCTGTGTCCTCTGGGACAATAACTAGATAATTTCCATAGGTGTTTTCGTGTGTTTGTCGTGTTTTCGTTAGGAAATTGTGCTCATTATTAGTGTTGAAATTCTATATTTTTAAAATTTAATAGTTGTGACACACTCATTTATAAAGAGTTTATAAAACCCAATAACGAACGCAACCAGCACTGTTGTGGTAGTCCAACGGTTAGACTTTTACACGTTCGCTCACCAAAAATGTGTCGACTTGACAAAAGTCAGTAATCTGATGTAGACACTTGTGATATATGCTGAATACTAATCACAGCAACGGCAATTCGAGGCACAAGGCTAACAGTCAGTTTACTGGCATAACAGACTGAGTCGAATCGAAAGCGGCCCTTAATAAGCACGGCTCCCAATTGAAACAGCCACAACATTACAATTCCAAAAAGATTACAACCAAAATTATTAACACAAACTACACACATAAAAACAACACCCAAACATTTGCTAGTTCTTTTTTTTGAGAGATAAGATTTTGGAAGGTTTGGCCTTGTTGTTAAAACGTTTAGCAAATAGAGTACTCACCGGGTTTTAGGCATACGGTATCTGCAACCCGGTTTACTACAGTAACCGTGTTGCAGCTACCGTAATTTGCTTTCCTACTGTACTACCACCCGATTAGATACCTACTGTTCACACCTCGAGGGTGGAAAAAAATCCAGCCTCGGTTTGTAATAGACAAGGGCCTTTTGAGGCACCGTCGTCCCTACGATATGGCTGTAGCCTAGGACACTGACACATGATACAAAGACAAAAAATATTACAATGGCTAACAATGATATATCAATCAATCAACTAGACAGTTACAAGTGATCTAGCTAATTAATTACAAGAGTCTAATAGCCACACAGCTGAAGACACTGTCCTAGCTAAGGCACTAAGGGCAGTTCAGCGTTGACCATCGAGGTGAACCACGGGAATCCCTATCGGACCCGGAAGGGGATGGATGGGGTGAAGTACACCGTCGGCCGAGACCACAAAACGCACGCTCAGCAAAGCAGGTGTTTGGGGTCTCGGAGGGGGTAAAAGAGGCTGCTGACGCCGGAAAATGGGGTTTGGCTCCGGAAGGTGGGGAATAACGAACCTGGAGGGCTGGACGTCGCACGTCATTCGGACAGCGCTCCCTCCCCAAAACGGTTGCGGGATCCCTGGCGGGGGACCCGTTACGACAGCCGCAACAATACATGGGCGTGGGGGGGGGGGGGGGGGGGGGGGGGCCCCCCCCCCCCCCCCCCCCCCCTGTGCTGCCCCGTTGGCCGCAACCCTAGGTGGCGGTCCAGCGAGCGGGGTGGCCGAGTGGTGTGCCGCCGGCTGTGCGGAAACGGATTCTGCTGGTGGCATCCCAAAGGATCAGCAGTCGTGCTCTCCAGAGTGGCTACGTTGGGCTCTGAAGTAGTAGAGTCAGCAGTGGCCATTTCGGCGTGGACGACTGTTGCTTCTACCAGTTCCGCGGCTGCGCCCACTGCAGAAACTGTGCGCTCCTGGGCACACGGCGCTGTTGCGGGTTCGCCGTCTGGTGAGCTCGACTGTGGGTCGTCTGCGCTTAGGGGCGATTCATCAATTTGGAGTGGCGGTGGTGTTAAAAATTCGTCGCGGCAAGAGTTGTGGCGCTGGCTTCCACCTCCATAGCTTCAGGGGCGCTGTCGCTCGCTGCGGGTAGATGCTCTATAGGCCGATCCGTCAGGCAGCCGTCGTCAACGTCAACCGTAATCGTGTCGCCTTCCCCATCATGGGGTACAGGGACAGAGGCATGGGGATCAGGGGCAGAGGCAGGGGCCTCAGTGGGGTCAACAGATGAGGATTGAGGCTGATTACTCTCAGCGCAATTATTGTCCACAGTTACGACCACTGAGGACAGCTGAGGCAATGGCATAGGCTCCGGCGGCGGACAATATACTGAGAAAAACGGACGCTTGCGGACATTTTTTGCCGCTTCCACCGCCTGATCTAATGCCCACCCTGAAATCAATGCTAAAAATTAAAGAGAATGAAAAATGTACCATTTAAAGGTGCTTCTAATGGCAGTGGAGCAATTTGATAACGGAGAAAATAAAAGCTAATTTTGTCTGGAGGTATTCTGCTGCACTAAGTTTTTTTCTGCGGTCAAAGTTTTTTTTGAATACTTTGAAAAAATTTCCTAAACCTACGGCCCCCGTAGAGTAGCAAAGTCAAGTTTTTCACAATTCAGTCAATTATAATACTGCCAAAAAGGCGTCTTTGCTTAGGATAAACTCTTAAGTATAGAATAGCTGTTCTTTGCTGTAGCATAGAGGGTCCTTTGTCTAGAATTTAAGGTATTGCTTTAAAAATTATGTGCCTAAAATGGCGGAACATGTGTCTAATATAGATCCTTTGCTTAATTAATCGTAAAACTGTCATTTACCTGCAGTAAAGTTTTTTCGAGAATTTTAAAAAATTTACTGCATGATAGCAGTGCATATTATGCTATCGTTACCAAAATAGATAAAAGTTATAGTACCATAATGTTTGTGGCCGTGCTCGAGAAGCAACAGCCGACCATCTGAAGTCCGATGCTTCTGGTCCACAAACAATTTTGTCTTGACGTCGATGGTGAACTCTTTAAACTGGAACCATTTGTCCAGCTCTGGGCCAATTTGCGCAAAATTGCACAGGCCCCCAAAGAGCAATCGCAATTTTTGCTCCAGCAACCAAGACTGAATTCCTGCCCCGTTGCAAATCTGATCTGATGATGGCAACGGGATCCCATCAGGCAGGTTTGCCTTTAATGATTCGCCGATGAAAGGCGGGAATGGTGGCAGCTATAATCATTATAAGACAAAATATAAGGACTGTGAAATTTGGACGGAAAATCTTGTAAAATAAGTGGAAAAACAAAACAAATAGTGATATTTTATACGAAAATTTAATTTGTTACTCTGTAAATGTTAAGTAAATGCTTATAAATTGGTCATAGAATCATTTTAAACCTTACATTATTGCGCGTCATAATATCAATAAATTGCTTCATGACCAAATACATTCAAATAAATTTTACAGCAATTGAAGCTATTTAAAGCAAGCACGGCGAAGTTTAGTACTCAGTAAATACAACTAAATTTGAAAAGATGGAGAAAAGAAAAAACATAAAAGCACCTTAAAGACGTAAGACCGCCTCTTTGGGTAGGCCTGCGACAGCCTCAAGATCATGGGCTCCGCTTTACTCAGCACATTGTCCGCGGACAATGGTGGGTTAGATTATGGGCTCCGCTTTACTCAGCACATTGTCCGCGGACAATGGTGGGTCCCCAACGAGATCGCAAAGTCCTGCCCAAAAAATGAACCCGGCCACCAAGAAAAAAATGAAAAAATAAACCCTGCAGCTGTCTTTGTCCAAATGGCCAGTCTGAAAACAAGAGAATGCCGAATCGTACGGGGGTGGGGGTCTTTATAAGGACAGTACTTAAAATATACAGTGAATCGAACGCTGTTTACTTAACTAAGCTAGTTCTGTAACAACGTAGTCACTTTTTCACTGCATGCAATGCAGTTAAAATATACTAAGAGCTATGCGTGTGACCCAGCTAAGCGGATGCTGGAGCCTGCCTATCTTTAGCACGTGAACAGAGTGTTAAAGTGGTACCTATTCATCAGAAATTATTCAAATCAACGTTGAAAGCCTTGAAAACTGGTTATTCACTCAACCACCGGCGCTTCGCTCTGAAAATCTTTAGTGACCCCGATTTTAATATCATGTTCAAAAGCCTCAAGAAGTATTTTTTCATGCTGAAAAGCGTCGCTAAACCCAACTTGGAGTGCATTGCACAATATAAGTACCCCAGGCCGCGGACTATAGCGCACCAATGCAAAACGCCATATTCGCGCCGATAATTAAGGAAATCAAGAATCGACTTCTGGCTGTCTTGAAAGCCGATAAACTCATCTACACGGATATGTACCCGGAAAATTTGGAGAAAATTTTAAGATTTTGCTTCCCGCCTTCTTCTCTCGACGAACTGACCTAGAAATTGGAGATGGCTATTTCAAAGTACGACAAGAGCCAAGGGTACATAGCTTTGCTGTTTGAACTGAAGATATTGGAATGCCTCGGACTTTTGCAGGAATTGCTTTCTTTTTGGACATTCATATTGCACGTGAACACGAAATTGATGGCACCGTTCGTCGGAATCCAGGATGACGTTCAATTCCAACGCAAATCTGGAGATGCTATGACATTTCTTGGTAATACATTATTTCTCATAGCGGTGGTTGCTTTTTACATGGACGTAGAAGACGATTTTTGCCGTTTCTCCGGAGATGATTCATTGATTTTCACGCCAAACGACTATGACTATACCAAAGTACGGACGATGATGGCGAACACCTTCAATATCGAGGTTAAATTTCTAAATTTTTCTTTCCCGTATTTCTGTTCAAAGTATTTCTCATTGACTCGTTTTGCAATTGGCATGTTGTTCCAGATGTGCTTAAACTGATAGTGAAGTTGGGTCGTTCTGATCTCGTCAACTATAATCATGTCGAAGAATATCTTGTAACGATTTTTTACAACGCCAAAGCTTTTAGGAACACGATGATTTACCACCATCTTGATCAGCCATTTCGGAGCGGCACAATCTCCGCGGTGTGCAGAATTTCGCCTACGCCTACCGAGCCTTGATGACGGTACTCACTCGATCACAGCGCCTTGCTTTCTGAATTATACTACGAACCACCGGATGCTAACATAAATAGAAATAAATCTATTAGACCCGTGACCGATATTTGAATTATATTGTTGATTTTATTCTATTTTCGTTGTTAATGTATCTGCAAATTGCTTTTGTTTCCGTTTGCTGTCTGTTCTCTCTGCGTGCTGAAGTGAAGTTGACCGTCTGCGGGTGGAATTTTTTGTCTAATTTTTCGCTTTTCATGTGGGTATAGGTTTTATTTCTTTCCCACTTTCTTGTGTGAAAGTTTAATACCCCACATGCAAAACTACAGTGGGTGGTCTCGTCTGAAAGGTACACCCTGCGCTAATATTACGACACCCTACACTCGCGGTCACCTGATTCCGCGGACTCTAAGCGGTCTCGCTTGGGGTGTGAACTGTCGACCTCAACTCCCGGAACTACAGAGGTTCTTTTGGGGTATAGAGCATCGTCTGCCTGCTTTGAACAATGGCACTTACTGCGTGACGGAAAACTGCTGTCTATTTGTGATTAAGTTTGAACTTCTGTCTCATTGTTTTTCTCTCGCCTGTTTGCTCACAGTTGGTGTACATATTTTGTTGTAAATATAATTTTTATTTTTTCGCTTGCTCGATATGATTTGTTTTATTTATATTTTTAAACATTGCGACTTTTATCTTAATTTGGTTTTCCCTCGGATTTTTGAAATTTTCAAAATTATATATTTGTTCATGCCTGATAAATTATTCCGTAATTTCTGCTCACGCTTTAATTTCTGACTTACCATGTTGTCTATATTTCTACTTCTGGTCATACTGTTAGAGAAATTTTTGTTCGCGTCAGCCCAAGAAAGCAATTTAATGGCATTGATGCCTAGTCTCAGCGCGTATTTTGATATTTTGCGTTTTATTGAGGCGCTGCTCCAAATCGCTAAAATGAGCCAAAAACACACGTTAAAGATTGGCTTGGCTTGGAGACACTGTAGTTGACGCTACTGGTTGGAGAGGGTATATACCCAAGTTACGATGATGAGACTGACAGCAAAATTTTGTTTGAGAAAAAAGTTATGGGCTAAGGGACGGGGGCGCTTCCGAAGCCCCCCCCCATATAATATAGATCTGCTGCTTAGGGTAAGCAATATATGACACGAAAGTGTTCTTTTATTTGTTACACTGTTTATACAGCATTTTGTTGTGTAGTGGATACGCACAAAGTTGCATGTTTGAGCGTTGTTCCTGAAACTTTTTAATTTCCGTTTTCGCTCCACAAAACACTGTCCCACTCCAACTAGGGGTACTCATTGTGTTCTTGTGGCCTGCGCTAATAAAAGCCTTTATTGTGATTACCATCGAAGATGACAGTCACACAAAGCATGGCTGAAGGCATCCCGTAACCAAGAAAAATGTATGAGTGTTTGTGTGTGTGCGAGACTGCGCGACGTGGATATTTGTTTGTGTGTTATCATAGGTGTAAGTTTACATAACAGCTGACGCCCGAAATCCACGAAAACTTGACTCAGCCGTCTTTCATCCCAGACGAAGCGGCTTTATGTACGTAAGTTGGCTCAAAGTTCGGCAAAGTTCAGTAAGGGGTTACGCAGCAGTCGTGCTGCCAATTAATTATTGAAGAAATGCAGACAACATTATGGTGGTCAAATTGGGACGATTTCGTCTTATTAAGATTTTAAATTTAAGACGGCTTTTACTCTTCGTAATATGTTCGGTATTAATGACGAGACCCATTAATTCAAGAAAAAAGCTTTCTACTATGTTGTTAAAGTGAGCTGAAGAAGGATTTGCTGTTACGCATTGTGTTGCAGTATATATAGTCAGGGAAAGGGGGGTAAAAACACGGGGTAAAAGAGGGGTAAATAAACAAGGCTCAATACTCAGCGAAAACACGGGTTACGGAGTTGTAAAATAGTACAATAGAAATTATTCATCATGTGCTATGGTGTATTCCACTTGTGCCGATTCCACTTTTGCCGAACCTGATGTCAAAACTCAAGAGTGGAATTTTGCCTACTTTAATCCGGCAAAACTCAGAAGTGGACTTCTTTCGAAAAATAATCTGTGCAAAATTCAAAAGTGGACTTCTGCCGACAATTAGTCTGAGCAAAACTCGAAAGTGGACTTCTGCCTAAAGTTAATTCTAGTGAACCTCAAAAGCGGAATAATTAAAAAGCGAACTATTTATTGGACTACTAGCAGGACTTGTAGAGCTCCATTTAAGTTTACAAAAAGTTGTATATATTGTTTAGAATGTTGAATTTGTATCCAATATTAGGTAAGTTTTGACACTTACTGTTTACAGTACATCACACATGCCGACAGTGTAGCCAGTCAACTCCCAAACAATAGGTCTTCAGTAATTATGTAAAGTCAATAAATAAATTTAATAAATATGTTAACTAAATAATTAATTAGTATTAATATTAATAATTATAACAATTAACTAAACATATGTATGTACGCATACATAATTCGACAAATGAATTTGGCTCATTTTAGTCAGGAGTACATTTCTTAGTTTTTGTCAGAGTAATTTTCGGCAGAAATCTGCGTTTGAGTTTTGCACAGATTATTTTTCGGTAGAAGTCCAGTGTTGAGTTTTGCACAGATTAATTTTCGGCAGAAGTCCACTTTTGAGTTTTTCTAATACAATCGAATTACAGCGGTTTAGTGCTGTTATGCCGATTTCACTTCTGCTGACTTTTATTTTGCCGCTATTTGTTTAGCAAAACTCGAAAGTGGAAATCTGCCTACAGGGAAAAAATATATTTTGACACAAAAATAATCGAAAAGCTATCGCAAAAAATGATCCGTGGTTTTTTACCCGCAACGTGTTTTTTGCCCACATGCGGGGTAAAAAAACACGGTCGGAAACCGGTTTGGCTCGATCTGGATACAGGCATACATGTATGAGGGGGGGCATGGGGGGGACCCCCCCCCCAAAAAAAAAATCGAGGGGCCGGGGGGGAGAGTCCCCGAAATTAGGGCAAAATTTAGTAAAAATGGCATTTTTTTGGGAAATTTTACAAAATTTTCGCAAAATTTAGGGTATTTTTGGTCGATCAGCGGGGGAGGGTCCCCAAAATTTGGCCGGAGAGGCCCCCCTAAAATTTTGACCCCGTTACATGTATGGATACAGGGAGTATTTGATTTTACAACACAGATCGATAGCTTTTGCTACAAACTACATGCTGATGTATTGCTCAACATCAAACGTATCTTAAGTTATGAACTTAGTTCCCTATGCGTGCTTTTCTCCCCCCCCCCTAACTATATTAATTGTAAATAGTCTTTTATTTCAGTATTCATTCGAAGCTAGCTTTTTGGAAATCTACAACGAAACTCTGCGGGATCTGTTAAACTCAAATGAAGATCAAAAGTTGGAAATCAAAATGGCGGGCAAAAACAGCAATGAAATTGTGGTGTCGGGTTTGCAAATCGAACGAGTGACAACGATTGGTCAGGTGAGTCTTGCACTCTCTGTCAGGCCTGGAAGGGGCTAGGATGGTTTTGACTGCACAGAATAATAGCTCTAATAAAAGCTCCGAGTAACTTTCAGGACTTTCTTATGTCGCAAGTGAGCGTAACTTATTTGGATCTTTTTTTACCAAAAAGTAAAAAATTAAAATTGTATAGTTACTGCTAATTTGATAATTAGCTGCGTATAGTTAAGTTCTTCGATGGTGGGTACCTTCAACTTAAGCTTGGCAGGAAAATTTTATCAGAAATTTTCCATTATCGTCAACTGCATGCTTTTATTTACCGATTCAAAATATTATGTGGTGTTGGCAATAGCTGTTGACATTTTTCACTCATTGTAAAAAAAGCATAATTAAACAGCTGTTTTTTTCAGGTCGAAGTGCTGCTGAAAGCCGCCAACAAGAATCGTGCCGTTGCATCCACCAAATTCAATGACCGCAGTTCGAGATCACATTCTGTGTTTCGCCTAAAAATGACTGGAGAAAACATCATGACAGGAGAAAAAACCGAAGGTATTTTTTATTACCTTCTGATAATGGTTGTTTTCCACGCGCTTTTGCACTGAATGTGGAATCTGTTAAAAGAGTTTTGTTGTTGTGCATAAAGAGTTGGCTCGTGTCTGATTCATTCATAACGTAAAAAACGCTCGTTTTAATGGCGAAAGGAATTGACTTTAATCTGAAAGTTTGTTTTACGCAGAATGTTTTGTGTTTTCAGGGACACTGAACCTTGTGGATTTGGCAGGCAGTGAACGACTGAAGGAGAGCGGAGCGGAAGGCGATCGCTTGAAGGAGACGCAGAACATAAACAAGAGCTTGGCTACGCTCAGTCAAGTCATTCTGGCTTTGGCTAATAAGGTATTGCGGAACTAATTATATTGTAATGTTTGTAATAAACTAACAAAATAAGTTATTCATTAATAGTGATAATACATAAGTTGAAACAGTGTTTTAAATAATGAAATTTTGCACTTCGTTCGTACCTATGTACCATGCGTATGCTTTCATGAAAGGTAGTGCGAGGTGTGCCACGGACTAAGCCACGAGGTTGCAAAGGTATGGTGACGGCAGTCTTGAAAATTGGAGAAAATTTAGATTTTTAGGTAGGCCAATCAAGGACATATAGAAATATTGTTTCAGGCCGAGCATTAAAAACTAAAGGGACCACTCTTTATGTATATAATTTCTTTATGTAAACTTTTTGAGGGGATGAGTAGAATAATTTTTTTGAAATGATATTTTGAAATAGTAATATAAAACGAGAAAAAATGCACACAAAAGCGAATACAATGGGTTGCACGTGCACCCCTGATTCGCTAGGGTCGGCAACCGGACAAGTCTGTATTTTTAAATACATTTTTAATGTTTTTCCAGTGTTTTTTTATGTTTCAGGACAACTTCGTGCCATACCGCAACAGCAAACTGACCCACCTGCTGCAGAATTCGCTGGGCGGCAATAGTAAAACGCTCATGTTTGTCAATATCTCCCCTCGCGAGGACTGCCTGAGCGAGTCCATCAACTCACTGCGATTTGCCACTACGGTAAAACCGTCTGTTGTTGTCATTTTGTAGTTGTTGACGGAAAGGGCAGACGAAAGACAACAGGTAGAGACAGGTAGACGAATCTTCGAATAAAGTCCGTTTAATATGGGCTGTCTGTGACAAAATGAGTGAAATGAAATCAATGTGAGTCAAATGAAATCAGTATGAGTCAAATCAAGTGCTTATGCTAAAGCTATGTCCACAATTCAATCTCTGCAGCTGACTAAAATGTGTCCTTGCCCCTGTCCATGTGTTCTTCAGGACAAATATGCAGTGCTCCATTTTCAGTCATAGCTCGTCTGATATTATGAACTTTCATGGTCTGAATATGCTTAATCTTTTTAATCTGAAGATCCTTCAAAGTTTGTTGCTTTGTGGCCTGTTTTGTCCCTTTAATTCGTAGCCATAGCTCTGCGTAGTAGTTGTTTATTATTTGTAATTTTAGGTAAATCAATGCAACATTGGAACAGCCACCAAGAAGATCAAATAACTCAGAGCTTTATAATAAGCATGGGCACGGTTAATAAAATCATTAACCGGTTAACCGGTATTTCGGTTAACGCACTAACCGGTTAACCGGCGGTTAACCGGTTAACCGGTTAACCGACGGTTAACCGATAATCGGTTAACCGGTTACCCGGTTAACCGATAATTATTCAAATTTGACTACTGTTAACTTTATGGCTATTGGTTATGCGATGGCCATTTCTACATATAAATTTAGTACGACTAAATTGGTGACCATAAGACATGAATGAAACGTGGTATCTCTGTGTGGTGAAACAACACATGGTCAAAATTAAACGTTGACCGCTTCTGGAACGGTTAACCGGTTAACCGATTTTTTTCGGTTAACCGGTTAACCGATCGGTTTCGGTTAACCGTTCGGTTAATTGTATTAACCGGTTAACCGAAAAATTTTCGGTTAACCGGTTAACCGTCGGTTAACCGATAACCGTGCCCATGCCTACTTTATAACCAGCAGTCTGCTATCGAACGATTATAGCATGGCTTCTTATTGTATTATCGTTGGATTTTTGTATTTTTGTATTATAGATAGTTCGGAACTTTGATATGGGATAATTTTGCATCAACTTGTGTCTACTTATTTTACTCAAGAATTCGTGTCTATTATTACTCATCAGAAACCTGTATTATTTTTGTTTTCATATTTTCGGATCGGTATTCGTAAAAACTGCGCAGTAATGCAGCTTACTGCCCAGATTGAGGGATTCATTTATTTACTGATATATTGCTTTATGCAATTCGTTTTGAAAAGTTTTTATCGAATCTGATTCTCTTAAGAAATAGTATTCTGATTTACCATAATTTTATTATGTGTGTACGTCTTTGTTCGTTCCTACAAGGGTGTCTTCCGTTCCCTCTATACCTAAGTTTCGTGTTCGTGTTATAATTCGTGTCCGTAAGTGCATTATAGTAGTAAATTATACTTTCTTCCTAGGGGTACTAATTATGTCCAAAATGAAATAACGCCCAATGTACATTTTTAGAACGAGAAGAATAAATTTGAAAAAGCACCATTTAGACTACATACAGTTAAGCAACCACACTAAGGACTAAGGTTACTAATTGATTGTAAAAAGTTTTATTGTTTATATTAACGGATAGTCTTGTTTTATGATTTCTTTATCCTTACGAACATTAAAAAGTTGGTCTTTGCGTGTAGGCTTGCACGGATATTTATGACGGGCACAAAAAACAAATCATTCTTGCGGTTACGGTAAAAAATGAATTCCGTCCAGTTTCAAATTCTGATTTATGGATGTATTTTGTTTGTGGAGAAGAATATTTGATCAGATAAAAAATGTCTTTTTTCAATTAAGAACGTATCGGAATTCGGAAATAACTTCCGGTCAAAAAAACTAAAGCAAGGATCTTGCGGGATCCTTCACCTTTTTCGCCTTTAGCGCACAGAATTATTTTAACTTTGTGAAGAAAAGCTGTGAAACAGCTATGTACATATTTAAATGTTCATTTGTTACATTTTGGTCAGATATTCTTATTGGTAACTGTAAAGTTGGTAGGATCCACCTTTCATTATTATGTTGATGCAAATTGCAAAGCTTATCAGTAGCTTCAAAACAAGCTACGTGTGCCGTATAAACAATTATTTTAGTAAGCCTACACATTATATGTACTTATATACGCTTAGGTATGGTTATGTACAGGGTTTTTTTTGGGTCCACGAGTGGGTCCAGACTCAAGATCTCTTAACTGGACCCAGCAAAAATTAACCTGACCCAAGCCAGACCCATGCACATAATTCGACATCTAATTACTTGAATCACTCCAGTAAGTTGCCTGGCCGAAAATAATTTCCGATACGTCTCCAATTGACCAAGTTTGGCTTAAAAATATAAAAATCCCCGCCTTTTTCCTGGGGGTTCCAGCCCCCAGCCCAGACTCAAAACTGTGTCTATTATTCCTTATTATTGTCTTTCATCAAAGCCTATGCATGTATATATACAAAAGTACATTAGGATGCATGTGCATGTCTACACGAGTATATTATGCTACATTTACTTGTGGAATACACTGTCTGATATGACGCTCCCATCTTTTGTTTTGTTTCTGATACGTCCCCAGTTGACCAAATTTGGTGTAAAAATTAGAAAAATCGCTAATTTTTTTCTGGGGGCTGCCGCCCCCAGACCCCCGCAACCTTGTGTCTTTTGGTTTTTATGGTCCGGCCGGAAGAAATTTCTGATACATCTCCAATTGACTAAATTTGGCCTAAAAATCAAAAATGTTCTCAAATTTTTTTCTGGGGGCTGCCGCCCCCAGACCCCTGCAACCATGTGGTTTAGTGATCTAGTGTTTGTAAGGCGTTTTAGGACTGTTAAAATTGGTAAAAAGTGGATTTTAACCCATTACAAAAAATTGAACAGTCATTCCCCCCCACCCGAAATTTTTTTCTGGGTACGCCACTGGCCGTTAGTTCCTTTAAAAACGGCCAATAAATTTCGCCTTGCGTTAAAATATGGGTAGGGTCTCTTCTTGCAGAGTAAAAATAAACCCTATTCATAATTTTGAACAAAAAAAAGAAAATGGTTCATCCTGGCTAGGCTCCGTTTTCGTGTTTGACCAAAAAAATTTTCAAAAATTGATCAATCTCGGTTTTTCCGGTCTCGGAATTTGGTCTCGGTCTCGGTAGTCTCGGTTTCGTGGTCTCGATCTCGGTCTCGGAAAAAAAACCGAGACTGCCATCCCTAGCTCGTAGGTAAGGACCGCCAGGTGCCTAAGCCGGGAAGATGTATGTGTCAGACAGGGTTTTTTTGGTCAAAGATGGCGTCATTTGCACAAAAATGCCGTTCAGAAAATAAAATGACGAAGCTTTGACGAAAGGTTTTGAGCAAATATAGACGCTGATTTGACCAAATTCGGTCTAGAAATTGAAAAAAATCTCCATTTTTTTCTGCGGGCTGCCGCCCCCAGAGGGGCTGCCGCCCCCAGACCCCTGCAACTTAGTGACGTACTCGTATTTGTTATTAGCTTTCATCACTTATTAGACTCCGCATGTGTACACGAGTACATTTATCTATCTAGTGCACTATCTGACGTGACGTTCTGCGTCTGACGTGATTTGCTTTTAATTTTCCGGTTCGAAAAAAATTAATACGTCGCCACTTGACCAATTTTGGCCGAAAAGGTGAAAAATCTCTTAATTTTTGCTGGAGGCTACCGCCTCCACACCCCTGCAGCTGTGTGGATAAGTGTTTTTTGCATTTGCGATGCTAATTTTTTAGTTACAATTGCTAAAAGGTCCATTTTATCCCATTACAAAAAATCGAAAAGTCATCCCCCGAAATTTTTTTCTGGGTATATACGCGCAAGGGCGTACCCAGGGGGGGGGGGGGGATGGGGGGTAATTCCCCCCCCCCCGAAATTTTTCCCCACTGATTTTTTACACAAGGGTCCCCCCTTTGGTTTTTATGGTCCGGCCGGAAAAATTTTCTGATACGTCTCCAATGGCCGCTGCCGCCCCCAGACCCCTGCGACTATGTGGCTTACTGTTCCTCGTTATTGTCTTTCATCAAAGCCTATGCATGTATACACAACTACATTATGCTGCATGTGCATGTGTACACGAGTATATTATGCTACATTTACTTGTGGAATACACCGTCTGGGCGTCTGATATGACACTCCCTTCTTTTGTTTTAAATTTTGTCGGAAAAATTTGATACGTCTCCAGTTGACCAAATTCGGTCTAAAAATTGGAAAAATCGCCAATTTTTTCTGGGGGCTGCCGCCCCCAGACCCCTACAGCCTTGTGGTTTAGTAATCTTGCGTTTGTAAGGCGTTTTACGAGTGTTAAAATTGCTAAAAAGTGCATTTTAACCCATTACAAAAAATCGAAAAGTCATTCCCCCCCCCGAAATTTTTTTCTGGGTACGCCACTGTGTACGCGTGCAGATTATCACAAATGTCCGCTTACGACATATATATTCTTGACCCAGACAGTGCTTAACTAGACCCAACAAAAATTAACCTGACCCAACGTGGACCCATCGTCGATTTTGAATAAAAAAACCCTGGTTATGTAAAATTTCAGCAATGTGCGATATGCTTTGACTGCTCACTGCAGAATGACTAAAGAGTGCAATTACAGCACCATCATAACTGATAACCATCATTATTTGATAACCAAATCATATTTTTACTGATATCTGTAAAACCTGAACACCACAATCTTCGATCCAACCAAAGTCTTGTACATAAATACCAATATTTGACCAGAAAAAAGGAAAACTGAGCATTCTTACATATTATGCAACTGTGGCACAGTATACGGTCGAAACTGACATAACTTTTCAGGGTCGAAAAAGGTCGAAATTTCGGCTTGAAGTTCTGGAGAGTGACTCATAATAATACATATATTGAGGCACTTAACTGTTTGATCTAAGTTGTGTTGTTTATACGTGTCTATATTACTTGTGTGTATAACAATAAATAAGCAGCGAAAATGTATGTACATTATTTTGGTCTTTATGATACGCTTAAGGTTTGCAGGAATTTTTAATAAAAGATTTAATAAAACACAGCATGACTGAATGTGTTGCAGTATGGGAAACGAAAACTACGAGAAATGTTTGTAGTGAAGTTTGTTAGCACTTAGCAGTGTATGTTTTAACAGTTCACTGCGATGATATTGCACATTTAGTTACGTATTCGAAAATTTCAGCATGATCTAGTGTTAATTTTGTAGGTAAATACATAAATAAGAGTCTAGCGGAAGATGTAACAGTTTATAATATGACCAAAATTTATCATATGCTGCTATCTTTCGAAGAATTAAGTATCCATAGTGGAGTGCTATTTCAGTGTTACGGAATCAAACCCTCGGATGCAGATGTTTTGTTGCGAAACGCGGCATTAGGGAAGCAAGAGGTGATCCACTTTGCAATCTGGTCAACTTATGCAACTGTCAGACGCTCAATTGCTCTGTTATAACAACAAATTAAAAGCTCAGGGCAGTACGAACATCTGCTTCGTTTTGGAGGGGGAGAGAGAAAAAATAGGTAGGGGTACCTAATGTTACTAGACACTTAATATGATTCGGGCGGGGGGGGGGCTGACACTGGTGCACTGGGTAGTTTTAGTCTACAGATTTCAGATTTCGTATTTCACACTTTTTTAGCTTGATTAAATCCCAAAAGCGAAATTTTTAGATAACGAAATCGTTGCGGGATAGAAATGTAAAACCTACTAGAAATTTGAGTTGAACCTTATAGGGGTAACTGTTGAATGACTTTCGGACTGACAGAGGTTATGTAAGGTCAAAAGGTTAACTTTAATAAAATCACCTGCCCTCTTGACCTTTGGAATAAATTTAATGACAAGTCAGGTTGGGACATGGTTACAGAATTTTGGTGCATTTTTCCTAAATTGCAGATTTATTGAATATGTTTTACAGAGCATAATTATCCGTTGTAAAAGAATAACTATTCAGGTGCTAAAATTGTCACAGTTGGGAATATTGGCATGTAAAATCATCTAAATAAATGATAATTGTGGTCATTGTTGCATTGAGGTGGATCAATTTTGCACTGTCGTTCATTTGGCAGTTCTTTACGTTCTAGCAATTGAGCCATTTTCATAAGAGATCTCGTTAAGCTACATATTCTCGCAGATTGTGCTTTGTTTAGGAATCGTAAGTGTTAATAAAATTATAATTCCCGGAATGCTGTTACCTTCGTGATAATAGTAGTCGAAGTAGTCACTTACGTTGTAGAATACAGTTCCAACCAAAATTACTTGCTGAATGCTCGGAGTCGGCAACTATACACGTTGACTTGGGAACCAAGAGACTAGAATAAATTTTTTATTTTCACATGATACTTTACTCCTGTTTGTAGTCTCGAATTGTTGTTAAGCCATATTTTTTTATCTTTAGCCGCAAAAAGTACAAACCTCCTCAGTGCAATACTGCAATTATCTAAGGTCTAAGATTGAGCATGACATTAAACATCGATGACGTTTATGTCGGTCTAATCTCACATTGGCCATTTCTACAAAAAAATACCGAAATTACTGTTATGATTGTGCAAAATTTGCTCCCAAATCTTAACTTATGACGTTGGTGAGAATATCGGCAAACTTATGACGTCATCCGAATGTCAGATATAACCAATTATCGAGTTTTTATGACGCCATAAGTTCAATCAATTTTCTCACGAATTCTGAGAGTTGAATTCAGGTCAGTTTACGTGTAACTCTGGTGAAGCGAGAACCGTTTCGTAATTCCCAAATTCGGGTTGTTTCTATTTTAGTTTACATTCCCATAGATTTTAAGTAATTTCTAGATTGTATAATTTTTCTACCCTTTTCCCAACACTAGTGACCTAACCTGACCTGCGGGGTCAGTGTAATTTTAAAGCGAATCTATCTATTGGTATGTGACCTTAGGCGTTACTCTACTAGTACACA
This sequence comes from Trissonchulus sp. WLG1_4, assembly GCA_030248245.1. Classification (NCBI taxonomy): domain Eukaryota; kingdom Metazoa; phylum Nematoda; class Enoplea; order Enoplida; family Ironidae; genus Trissonchulus; species Trissonchulus sp. WLG1_4. The sequence continues at coordinate 4,338 of JASANF010002247.1, read as the reverse complement.
AGGAGAGCTATCCTATTACGCTCTTTACATTACTATACACTCAATTGACCTCTGAATCAGGGGTAACCTTGCACAAAAATCTCACATCCGAAGTTGAAATGTTTATTTTCAGTACTATTTTAGTAACTGCAGTCTTTTTTGCCCAATTAAAAGCCTCTGTTTCGTAATGTTTATTTTTTGGTTGCTAAAAAACTTTATCTGGGCCCCTGGTATACGATCCGGCGTTGAATATTTATAATTTTAATGCGATCAAAACCCCCAATACCGCTCTTCTTTCTCACATTACATACCTCAATTTCTAGTGTTGTAAGAGGTCACCAAAGTTCAGGCGAATGTCAAGAGTGCACCAAGTGTCAACAACGAATTCAGGGGGTTCTCGGTTCTGGCAATGAATTTTTAAAAACATCCATATTTTTTATTTAATATTTCATACCTTTTAACAGATTCATCAGGATTCAGTCTACCTGATAACTATTCTGATTTTCCTCTTTTCTATCCCCTATAAACTTTATTTATTTTTTCTATTGCGGGGACCCCGCATGAGTTGCATTATTCCCATTTCTCCCCTGATTGACCCAAGCAAGGGGCCACATTAGTCGCTTGTGCAAACCTTGTGCAGTTCAGTTTGATAAATTTGCAAGGGTCAGTTGGTGCTTGTTGCAGGCTTTGTTGTGGGTCACTTTTCAAAATGTCATAAACTTGCTTAGTCCAGATAACCCTACCGCCGTTTAAAAGTGTCCTGCTTTCTTTTTTGGGTGGGGGTTGCTCGGGTCAAAGGTCAATCGTTTCGCTGGAGGGGTACTGATTCTGAATTGTCATGATCGACGGAATGGAAAGCTTATCTATTCAAAGTAGTAGCGAGGCTGACTGGAGGTGGGGGGGTTGAATGAAACTCAAGAGTAGTAGTCATGCATGCGTTGTCACTACTCTCTTTGCATTGCACCCAATGTCCCAATGTCGTATATACCGAAATATGTCAGATTCTTACTTTGATCGTTGGCTTATATATTGAGTTTATTATTGTTTATTTTAATTTTTGTCAAACCATGGCTTTATTTTTGTATTCACTCAGGTTATTAATTTTCCTTTGGTCCCTTTTTTATTTCTCCCCCTCCTATCATCTTATTGCTATTTCACCGCTATGCTTCACAATTTGACCTCTTGACCTTTGGTTAACTTTAGCTGGCTTCGCTTGCTTTTATTTGTTCTTCTTAGCTGAAGTTTCATTTGTTGCAGTAGTTATGATGGTCAGCTGTAGGTGATTATTTTCAAAGACGAGCGGCCTTTATCTATCATGATGCGACGTCTTCAGTCTAATATTTGCGCTCATAATTTGTCTCTTCTGTTAATGTCACTAAATTCGAGCACCGAATTAAGTTCTTTTACCTTCATTACTATATTTTTTCATATGACGAAAGCTTTTTAAAACAATCATTTTTGCATAGTTCGTTTTGGTGGATATCCTTTTTCGTCAATGTCTGTAAACTATATAGGTGTCCACCCACAAAAAACCTACCTTTGCTCATCAACTTCTGTGGTAGAATGCATTTTGTGAGCATCATTTACCAGTCATTTTTTGCAAAAAAGTATATAACGATACTTACATGCAATACTAATAATTACATTTTTTAACTGTTTTTTTTTATATTTCAGCATCCAATCCATTGTTTTTTGCTCAAAGCATTACGGGTATGGCGGAGCAAGCGTTGGATTTCTCCATGAAGAAAGAACAGACCCCCCTGGCGATGAGTGTCCTTCAATTGGCCCCCCCTGGTCCGGCTAAGTTCGAGGCTGACTCCCCCCAGTCTACCTCCGATGAAGTCGCCACCAGCACCACGATGCGCTCCAGATACAACAGCGATGGATATTTGGATCAGGTTTGTGATTCAAATAGTTGTGAATTACCTCAGTGTAGCCTCTGTTTGGAATTTCTAAAAACGAGAAAAACTGGTTAAATAATTGTGAGTTTGGTACCAGCCAAAATTTACTCTTTTTAACATTTTGAGCATTAGGTTTGGTTGTCTACAAACCCGTATAAACCTTCCCCGTTCACGACCGGGCGTCATTCTGAACTTTAGTCTGGTGATTTTAAGAACAGAAATTGAGTGAAGCCTGTTTCACAGGAGGTGGATTTTGAAGGGGATTATCCTAGGGAGATCTCCTTCGTTTTTGCACACAGCACTGACCAAATGGTATGGTGGCTGGTTTTTAGAAAATGAGCCTCAAGATTACTTTAACCACTAAGAAGAAGCTATCATGGGTTAGCCATAGAATTAAGACAGTGAGACAGTCAAAACAGCGATTCGACCGTTCAGTCACAATATTGCGTAACATATGACTCAATTTTATGGTTCTAGGTTGTTTCCCCTCAGCCCAGTTCCACCACGAGTCCCCAATTCTGGCCTGACTCTACCAAATGGTCAGCCGCCCTCCCGTTTCTCCAATCAGCTGCGGCCGCCTCAATGTCTGGGCTGCTGGCTCCGGTCCCGGGAATGCTCCCTCTCAGTCCCTCCGTCATTCCCACGCCCGTCAGTGGCGCCTCTGAGTCTGGGAATTGCTTCTTTCCCATGGCTTCTCTGGCCCTTTCTTCCCTGCACAGACGGAGACGGAATAATGCTAAATGTATCGGAGATGATTCGATCTCGCCACGAGAATCAACTAGTGGGAAAAAAGCCAGCACTGTGCCTGATGAGAAAAAGGTAAACTTGACGCTACTATGTAAATTATAATATCCTATCGTATAGTCGTGAATCTTAAATCGAACTTAGTCTTTACTTAATGTGTTAAAAGTGAGCGGTTTCGCTAAACAGGCTCAATTAAGGGGTGAGCGTATACCTGTCACTCATGACCACATGGTGACACTCTTCCCTCCAAAAACCTCACCCCCATACCACCATCCACAGTATATACTGTGCAAAAACAGTTCTCTGTTCGTTTTTGTTCGGCGAACTTCATTCGTCACGAAAAGTTACGAACGGTGACCGGAAAGTGATGACGATAATTTTTAGTATTAATTGCATGCGGAAGTGTGTTAGATTCCCCTGAATCCAAAAATCTGAGAATCTAACCAATAACAATTGGAATTTTTGTCAGTAACTTAGGTACATATGTCCAGCATTATATATATATATATATATATATATATATATATATATATATATATATATATATATTTACTTTTTTCAGGATGAAGCCTACTGGGAGCGTCGTAGAAAGAATAACGAAGCAGCCAAGAGATCACGTGACACTCGCCGAGCCAAGGAAGAAGAGATCGCAGTCCGCGCCGCAGTGCTGGAACAGGAAAATCTGAGACTACGAGCTGAAATCACCGTGCTAAAACAGCAGACCTCGCATTTACACGTTGTTCTGTATGAACAGGCTCAAAGATTACGAAGTACGTCAACTTCGTAGACTAACATTATAAACTGTATTGAAATTAACATGTATACATTTTCTCTTGCTTTGCAGTAACGTATACTATTTGCGACAAAAAAGGCAGTTAGTTTGGAACTCGAAAAAGTTAAAAAAAATGTTGACAGATTTGAGGCTAACCCTCAACTTAGCCTATAAGCTTTTTCTGTGTTTTTTGCATTTAATGTTTTCAAAATTGAAAGTGACAATTTTATTTACTTATGTAGATTGAAGCTTCGAGTGGCTTTGTTGCAAACAGTATTTATGTGTTTGTGCATATAGATGTATTCTTTTTATCAGGGTTATATAGCCTAATTATTATTGTATAGGTTTGTGTGTGTGTTTGTGTAGCATATCATATTTTTAAATATCTCATTATTACTCGTCAGAGTCGTTCAAACTTCCCTCCCACCTACTCGTCCACAGGACTGCACTAAACTACATACCTGTTTTTTTATGATTGTTAACTATGTACATATGGGTGGATATTATGAGTGCTGATCCCAGTTTTATAGAGAGTGATTAAGTAAGGCAGCTATTTTTTCATGAGAGAATGTATTGCTCAAAGATTTAAGCATGCTGGCTTTTTTGACATATATTAATGACGTTTAAGAAATTTTGAGCGCTTTATAGAAGAAGAGCATAGTCATCTCATTGTTTTCTTAATTTCTTAATACTTTTATAGTAATTTCATTATCGTATTTGATGACACAGTTCACAAAACTTTTTTCTAAACGATTTCACGAAACTTTTTAGAAACGTTTTTTAGTGAGGAGTTTAAACGATATTGTTCTTGATTTTTGCAAGTTTTTTTAACTTTCATTGAAATTTGTTGTCACGGAAAGCAGCGAATATCAAGTGATACTGCATAAAAATAGTCTGTTCAGCTCTACGCTTGTCACAAAAACGGCTGCTTATCGTTGTCAC
>JASANF010002246.1:0-14551 GCA_030248245.1 Trissonchulus sp. WLG1_4 | reverse complement strand
GGGCAAGTAACTGTTACAGTGATTTGAACAAGTGAAGCACGCACAATAACATATTTGGCTAACAAAACTAACTTTCAAAACAAGATTGTTGATCGAATTTTGGCAATTTTAATTTTTTGTCCGTAACTGAAAAGTTAGTGGGCAAGTAACTGTTACAGTGATTTGGACAAGTGAAGCACGCTCTGTGTGGCTAACAAAACTAACTTTCAAAACAAGACTGTTGATAGATTTTTGGCAATTAGGATTGTTTGTCTGTAACTAAAAAAATAGTGGGCAAGTAGAGTTCTGCCCGGGCCTGTAGCGGGCCCCGGCCCTGAGAGATTTTTCAGAAATGGGCCCGGCCCGTAAAATTCCGAGCCCCGGGCCGTGCGCGGCCCGCCGGGCCTAGAAATCCGCAAGCCCGGGACCGTATGAACAATGAACGAGTATGAACGAGCTTCAGCAACGTAGGAACAATGACTGCATTGTATATGGATTGAATGATTGATTGCATTGATTTTTACAAGTGCGCAGGCAGTTTTACTACACTCAGACGCACACACAATTCGAAAATTCGAAACGAATCAGGCAATATTTCGTAATGAAATTATGTGCAAATCATATAAAACGTACGTAAAACCATGGTTTAGTAAAACCACCTTTGTGAAGTCCACCCTTAAAGTTATAGTGTGTTTTGCTATTAACTTTTAACGAAAACTTTTTACTTTTAGTCCTAATGAAGATTGTGAATTCCTGACCTTGTCAACTTCAACGGACAAACTTACACGTGCAAGCCCTCAACTCCGCGAAACAGGAGGTGGTCATATTATCGGTCTCTGAAACAAAACAAACTTTGCTCAAGAAATATTATGTACATGTAGATAGAAAAAGTTTAAACTTAGCTAAAAACTTAAAAAAATTAAAAAATTTAAAGTTAGATGTGTAAAAACGTTTATTAAGTCATTTTCAAGAAGAGAAAAAATTTGATCAGCGTCAAGCTTACATATTAATGAAGCCTACTTTTCGGGTCGATGCATACTTTAGAGCATACATGTAACAGCACCAAAATTTGGGGTAACCGTCCCCCCCCCGTGGTGGGATCCCCTCCCCTGCGTCAACTCATTTTTAACCCTTCTCTTCCAAAAATGACGCAATTTTTACCTTTTTTGACCAAAAACACCGATTTTGACAAGTTTTGGCGAAAATCTTAGTAAAAATTGCTTAAATGTCACCAAAAAATGGTGTTGACCTATATAATGTACAAGATCAGGATGTGGCGTGATTATTTCGGGATTTTACCAGCTAATGGATGTCTACGGTTGTACGTATGAATCCACCTTTATCATCGAACATGACCAGATTATATACCTATGTAATTTGTAGCCGCTTTTTAACTTTTTAAAATCTGCAAACAGCTAACATCAGCTATAGTAGCCTTTACATGTATGCCCTAATTCATTTAAGTTTAAGTTCGTCCTTCTATTTTAATTAAGTTTAAGTCTAAGTTTAAGTTCTCATTTTGAAAAACAATTGAATTTAAGTTTTAGTTGCTGCCTTAATTTTAATTTAAGTTTATTCGAAATTTTAGTAATTTAAGTATTCAAGTAAGTTTTTTCTGCTTTTTGCTACTATACATGTTTTAATGTTACGTTAACGACCCTGTACTTGTCTGTGGCTACGTGAACCTGCAACGACCAAATCAAGGTGTACCTGCCATAATGGGGAAAAAATCTTTTCCTCATTTTCTGAAATTACACTTCAATATTGAAAGAACCGCTTTTTCACGTATCGTTTTCTGTAGGTAATTTGCGGGTGGCCTGTGTGAATAGCCTGTGAGACTTTCAGTATGCTTCACAGGGTGTATCGGTAACAGTAATTACCTTACTATTTATCTTACTATCTATACTATACTATATAATTTTTTCGGCAAAAAAAGAAATGATAATAACTCAGGAACCGCTGAAAGTAGAAACTTCGATTTTACGTTTTGACATAGAAGAGATTAAGACCAAGATGTTTTCTATTCAGAGTTAGTTGGTTAAATGAACCGCTGAGCCGCTAAACTGTTTCAAATAATGAAAATTTTTTCACTCACATTTTCGCTACTTGAACATCTACTACGGTGACTGTCTGATGGTATAGCGATATTTTGTGTCATATGGTAAGCAATATTGAAAGCATCATAACTTGCTTCAACGTGGACGTACAAACACATAATAGACTGCACTCAACTCACAACAGACAGCGCTTTTAAATGACACCTTACTTGACGTATACCATTCACGTTTAAACATTTAGGGTGGATTTCACAAAGGTGGTTTAACTAAACCATGGTTTTACGTACGTTTTTATATGATTTGCACATAATTTCATTACGAAATAACGCCTGATTCGTTACGAATTTCGTCGATTTTTTAAAACCATGGTTTTAGCGCAGTTGAAATTTAAAACCTGCAGCACAGCAGGTCTCTGTTTCGCTGAAATTTCAGCTAAGCTAAAACCATGGTTTAAAAAAATCTAGGAATTTCGTAACGAATCACTCTATGTTTCGTAACGAAAACTTTGTGCAAATCATATAAAAACGTACGTAAAACCATGGTTTAGTTAAACCACCTTTGTGAAATCCACCCTTAATTTTCCAATTATAAATTCTGACGCAAGCTCGACGTCAACTTACAGGGCCACGTCACCCATCATTCGAAAGCTCTCTTAAGGTGGCGCTCTGAATAACCGACTTTGGGGGATTTCACGTAAGTTTTCATTAATTAACACAAGAAGAAAAGTTGTTCCAAATTAAATTAGCTTTCATTTGATGTACATAACGTCAAATTTTGTTCAACTTGAAATTTTAACCTATTTTTCAATGGGAAAAATCTTTAACTCGATATACCAAAACATTCTATGGCTTTTGGTACTTTTTAAAACAGTTTTTTATAGCGAATTGCTAGGTGCAACTTTTTAAAAAGTCGTATGTGTAGGCAAACCTTTCCAAAAAATTTCTATAATACGGTGACCAATATTGACATAAAAACACTATTTTTCACATTAATTTTACGTTAGCTACTTTTAGGCTTCTGAAACTTTTCTCAACGGATTTTAGTACAGAAAAATTAGCTCTATTTTTTGGAAAATACGTATGTGTAGGCAGACTTCAGGTTTCTGAAATTGGGCTATGGTGCTCATTTTTTCAAAATTACTCTCAGCTGCAAAAGCCGATTCAAATGAAACTTTGCAAACGGTGAGAACAGACATATATGGAGGCACCGCACTTCTTGAATTGGACTTATTATGATCTGCTTCAATACTATAGTCCTTTAAAGACGTCACTTTTGATGAAAATTAAAATAACTAAAAATTTACCGCCACTAACTAAAATTCGGCAAAAATGGTGCCTCGGCAAGATAATTGTCTTTAATTTAAGCTATTGATTGTTAAACTTGGTTGACGCACAGCTGAGCTTCGTCATTTCAAAAATTAAACAAATTTTGCAAAATTTCAATTTTCATGTCGTCATAAAATTCACTAAAGTGCTATCATAGCTCTCAAACTTTGCAAAAATACTTGGTGTATGTCTTGGTTGCGCTTAATGAAAAACTTTGTATCAGCAAGAAAAAGAAAAATTATATCAATTTGATTTATTGGAAGTTACTCAGACGCCCCCTTAAGGGGGGGGGGCTACCTGTATAAGTGAAAATTTTAGGTTCTCCGATTCGCTTTAAATTTGGAAGGAATGGAAGGCGCATCGCAGATGTAACAAACTGGAACCAATGCTTTTGCTAATTTTTTACTAGGGACGCCCAAAATTTCAATTTTACGTGTAAATCATAGGCGCAAAAAAAAGTTTTTTGTGCTCACAAAGCGTTCTTTTACTCGAAATTTTTGTTGATACTGACGAAGCTGATTTTTACATAATTAGATAGCCCAATGTCATATATCAACCTCTATGATCCATTTTTTCGAATTTTTGCCCGTGGCCTGAGCAGAGACGCCAAATGTAAAATCACTCAATTTTGGCGAACCCAAAACACGGCCATTTTTTCACATTTCGCCCTCGATTTTGGAATTGAAAATACGTATCAAAAATCCGGATCATACGATTTTGCGCATATATGTGAGCTACTACTTTGCCAAGTTTCAGCCTGAATGGCTTAATGTGGTTTGTGTTAGAACTGTCCGACTAACAGCTACTTTTAGACTTTTTGCTTACTTTTGTCTATGTAAATACACTGACAAACGCACTGAACCAAAAGTGCACCTTCAAGCTTAATTGTTCTTATCTGACGTTGGGGTGCCTTGGGGGAGTAACATATGTGAAAAAATAAGCAAAATTGGAAAACATTGATTTTTGATCTGGGTAGCCCCCCCTTAATTTGCTTTCAAATAATGCCAAAATCATTAAAGTATAAAAAATTACGGCCACTCAAAACTTTGCCAAGGGGGCTGACTACATGAATCACACCATGTGTGATCAAATCTCAATTTGATTGAAAATTTGGCAAAATTTAGAAAACTTTTGCCAGTTATTTAGAATTCTGCTGTTAAAACATAAATTATGTTTTTCATCACAGGGAATGGTCAATCAGACTAAACTAGACGCACTAGACTTGTTACTATGTTTTAATAAAACTATTCTAAATATAGTGATAATTATAATAATACTTGGACGTGCCTCCGAAAGGGCAGCTCTTGAATGTTACAGAATTTTAAATCAGTTATCAGTTAAGTTATCAGTTAAGTTAAGCAAAATTAAATCAGTTAAGTTATCAGTTAAGTTAACTTAACTGATAACTAATAACTTTAACTGATTTTAATTTCACTTACATGGTAAAATTTTGGAAAAGTTCAAATCCGAATTTTTCATTCAGAATTCGCTTCTTTAGGTTTTATTAAAGTTTTTATATTATATTAATGTCTATAAATTAGACTTATAACAGTTGTGATCATTTTTATTAACATGTATATGCTGCTTTGATTCCTCTAGGTAGGTACCTGCCCGGGCCAATTTCTACTGCGCTTCAACTTTATGAAAATTTGCTCATCAATATTCAATTATTTTTCTGAAAGCTGATTAATTAACGAACACCTCAGAACCAGATTTCAACAAGAGTTCACAATTATTGGTACTAGGGCACGTAATTTTTAAAATATCCAAATACCCTCAAAGTGCTGTCAGCCCACAGCAAATCAGGTTTGCCGTGATAGCGATAGGTTGATATATAAGTATCGACGTAATTCCGGCACCGTAATTTCACGTTGTGGCGTAAACAACAGTTTGCCACGATCAGATTAGGTGATAGTTAATAATTTTTCCTGGAACCTTTTAGATTGACCCCACGTGTCCCGTTTGGGTCTGTATTTTTTCCGCATGTGCATCAACAAAACTGAAAAGAAGGAGTCATATTCTTTTCATTACATATAATTATATGCCATCTGTGGTTAAAATACGTCGACAAAAATGAAATGTGCACATTCAACGGAAAATATGGCCTGTATGTGATATTAGTTACACACTTAACTGAAATTTATTTTCAGTCATGCGCTTAACTGAAATTAGAATCAGTTTTGACGCTTAACTGAAAATAAATCAGTTAACTGATTTAAGGGGGTAATGTCGTTTTCGTGGTTTTTGACATTTCTGTGTAATTTTTGCGCCCACAGAACTCAAGCAAACAAGCAGCAGTTTCATGCAAATTTTTTCAGTAATTTTTAGCTGTTAACAGTCAGTACTTACACTAAGTTTGTCCCTGCCGCGTAAAATTGTCGAATACTTAATAGTATTTTTCAAAAATGTTTAGAAATCTCAATTTCACGAATGCTCTCCCCTGCCCAGAGCTGTACATACATCAGCACATGGACACCTTCATTCATTTATTTATATAGGTTTTGAATTCCGAGATTATGTCAAAAATGAAATTTTGCGACGTGAATATGCATGTATCATTGGCAATCATTGACATCGATCACTCGAGTTTTTAGTATTACTTCATTCATTAGTTAATAATTAATTTCATTAGTAATAATTATTCCACAAAACTATTTAATTTATTGTTGATTTTATGCTAGACGTCATGTCGCCCCTTTTTTGACTGACATTTAAGCCAGAAATTTATGTTTTGGATTAGTTATTGGAAATGTTTTGTTAAAAAAATGACAACACCGCAACACCACATTGAAATTATGGCCAAGGGGGCATCATAAACTTAAAACTTCAGAATCTTACCTCATTTATTACTAAACATAAAAATTGCATTTGCAGCAATATATACATAACTTATACAGTAATAAAATTAAAATTAATAAAATTGTACTACGGTTTTTATGTAACTGTAAGCAACTTTTAATAATAAGCCCCCGACAAACAAAAACTTGAACACGCAAATCATGCAAACTGCTTCGTGGCCAGCTTATGCCAAAAAGCAGTATAAAGACCTGCCGCCGCTGAGGCGGCGGCAGAAAAAACGGACTAAGGCTTCGAAACTTTAACCACATTATCTTTAGGAAAATATCCCCACCCGTTTTTTTCCTTTTCTAAAAATAGTTTGTAGAGTCGGTGTTATGGGCTTTTGAAAATTTTAGAGAAAAGTCAAATTACGTGATTTTTGCACGAAAATGTAATTTTCTCAACGTAGAAACGACTTATCAACTATATCAAAAAAACGGGTGGGGATATTATGTCAGTGCATAACTGCAAAAAGCTTAGTAGTTGTTGGCTGATCTTGAGTTTCATAACTGTGGCGCAAAAATTAGTCAAAAAACCGCTGATGGGGTTAAATTAAATCAGTTAAATTATCTGTTAACTTTAACCGATAACTTTTTCTAAAAAGGTTATCAGTTATCATTTAACTGAAACACCCCTACTCTTGATGTTCTAAACAAGCTGATGAAATAAAATTACATTCAGAGATGCACGGGGTGAATCGGCGAGGGGGGGGGTGCCCGACCCCTGGCGCAAGTGGGGGTGGTCCCTAGTTTTGGCCATTTTTCGGCGGCAGCCGAAAATTTTTCAAAATTTTTCGATTTTCAACTCAGTTTTGGGTACTTTTTTGGCCGCAGGCGAAATTTTTTTGCAATTTTTTAGTTTTTACGCATTTTTTGGGCACTTTCTTGGCCATCAGAGGGGGGGTGGAAGGATGAGGGGGGTGCCGGATGTCTGAAGGGGGTGCCGACCCCCCTCAGGGGGGGGGGGGGGGGGGGGATACCCCCCCTACCCCCCCCCTATGTGCATCTATGCTTACATTGTGATGGATGTGACCCGGTTCTTTGGTTCCGGGTCAATATTGTTGGAGTGATTTTATTGTCCAAAATCTTTCATTTTTCAACACATAACTCAGCGATGACCTGTAGTTTTATGGTATCAAATTAAAGCTGGTCTTATTCATACCTGAAGCCGAAAACTACATAAAACTTTTTACCGGTTAGCTAGAAAAAGTTGTCGGAAAAAGTTTTCACGTAAACTTTGTATTTTTAGAAAATGTCCCGTAACGGCGCTAATACCACTAATAATAAAAAACTAACGTTTTCGCAAAGTAAGCCATATAATTGTGATCCTTACCACTGGCGGTCCCAGACTTTAATTTCGTGGGGGGCGGAGGTGGGGGCATAAATTTGAACTGTTGGAGCTTAAATGAATGTCCGTCAACGTAACGCGTTTTTACATATAGTTCAGTCTAGAGCTGAAAAACACTAGATGGCGTTGTATTGCAAAGATGGCGACGCTCATTGAAAACCAATATGGCGGCTAAAATTTGGCATTTCACGTATACTTCAATGCCTTTTAGGAAACTCTTCAGCTCCTTCAAACGTTTCACGGCCTTCGCGTTTAATTTTACGTACTTTAACAAAACTCTGCTTACATTTACACATAAAAATTAAAAAAGTTAGAAAATTAGCAGAAAAATATGCAAAAACTACATGTATGGGTGGGACATTTTTTGATTTAAAGAATGCAAGTCTAAAATTGCAGACATGAGGACTATATAATTAGTTTTTAGTAACAGTGTTGCGTGATTATATATTTATTTGCAAATTTAATCTAAAACATGAAGCGATCGAAAACTATACATGACTTTTTTCGGGCAAAAACGCCTAGACTCGCATCTACTAGCGGTTCGACTTCGCCTACTACTGATTCAGATACTACTACTACTACTACTACTACTACTACTACTACTACTACTACTATTTTTTTTAATAATTGCACCGCTAACATACATGTACATCAGCATAACAGAGTAGTGTAGTACAGTACAAGATACAAGCAAAAAGCTGATTACAATGCACAATTATGCTATAAAATGGACTACTACTACTACTACTACTGCTACAACTGCTAATATTACTGCTACTGCCACTACTGCAACACCTGTCACAGTTGCTGCGTCACTTGATCAACCTCGTTTTGCGCCACTACAGATTAAGATCCCAACCACCTCCGTTAGCCCTGATGTTTTTTCACCCGGGTCTTCTAGCGGTACCTATTCCCCTCAGTTTTCTCCAGGTTTTACTATGACGCCCGACCCTAATGACATTGGGCATTTCGTGAACATGGTCTTGTCTAAGGAGGAGAAAAAGCGAGCGCTCACCTCAGTTTGGAAACCTGACTCCAGCTATAAATTTCCTTACACAGAACAAATTAGTAGCGGTAAACTCGAAAAACGCTCGTTTTCACGTGAAATTTTTGTTGAATTTCCCTGGCTCGTCTATTCTCACATTTACAAGGGTCGTTTTTGCTTACCATGCGTTGTTTTTGCCCAAGAAGAGGCTGAAAAAGGTGGACATCAGGCCCTGAAAAGTTTAGTAAAACAACCGCTGTGCAAATTTTCTCATTTAAAAGGTCGAGATGGCTATTTAACAACGCATGCCAGTCGCGAGTACCACAAGTCTGCAATTTGCAAAATAGACAATTTTCTAGCGGCCGTTGCTGGTGACTCCAGCGGCGAAATTATTTCGGCCGTGCAAAGTCGTCATGCTGAGCAGCTAAAGGAAAATAGAGAACGACTCAAAATTATTATGAAAACAATCGAGCTGTGCGGCAGAAATAATTTTCCTCTTCGAGGGCATCGAGACTATGGTGATCTTATTCCAGATGACACTTCTATAGTGTTGCAAGAGAGCCCTTTTCGGAGACTCTTGCGATTTTGAGTCGATGCCGGCGATGAAAAACTCAGAGAGCATTTGCAAAATTCAGCTAAAAACGCCACCTACATTAGTAATCGTATCCAGAACGAGCTCATACAGCTAGTGGGCAATTTTATTCAAAATTCGATTGTCGATCAGGTTCGGTCTGCCAAGTTTTTCACGATATTGGCTGATGAAACTTCTGATGTCGCACACGAGGAGCAGCTGAGCATTTCTGTTCGGTATGTTTATGAAGACAGTGTGCAAGAAAAGTATCTCCAATGTGTCGCCGTTGAAGAGCAGAACGCCCAGGTGTTGGCAGACACGATTCGTGGATATGTGCTTGGTCTAGGCATTGACCTGGATTATATGGTGGGAAAAGGCTACGACGGTGCTGCGGCAATGAGTGATCATCTAGGTGGCGTACAAACAATTATCCGGCAGCAGTATCCTGTAGCTGTGTATGTTCACTGTACTGCCCACAGCCTCAACCTGACTCTTGGCAAGGCTTGTCATGCTGTTGTTCCCATTCGCACTGCTTTCAATACTATAAATGACCTGTACAATTTTTTTATCATTCAACTCGCCGTGCAGCTGCATTCAAACGATGTGTGGATGAGCTAGCAGCGTCCGAAGTTCAACGAAAAAAGTTAACCAGTGTATGCGCTACTCGCTGGGCTTCAAGACACGACGCTGTTGCAGCATTTGTTGACCTGTATCGTCCAGCCGTATACTATTTAGAAACCTTGGCCAGCGAAGGAGGGAGTGAAGAATCTAGAAAAGCCTCCCAACTGCATCTACAAATCACGACTTCAGAGTTTCTAGTGTGTATCAGTGTGCTCAACCAAATTTTGGGTCTCACTCTTAATTTGTCTACGAGCCTGCAGTCGTCAACAATTGATCTGGTCAAGGCTTTAAAATTCGTAAACTTTGTGAAGTCCAATTCAGAAGACAAACTTGACAATTTAGACAAATTTGATGAACTGGTTATTCAGCCTGCGCTTCAATTGCTTGAAATTTGTCATGGTGAGCTCAGTGTCCCCCGTCGTCGTGGTATTGACCCTAGCACGACACCCGCCAATTATTACCGCGATAATATCTATGTCCCCTTCCTCAAGCACGTCTTAGGAGACTTGGAACGCCGTTTTGGACCTCATCAGGAGAAAGCGAGCAGGCTCTCAACACTAATTCCCACTTTAATTGGTAATAATACATCAGCTTACATAGAAAATTGAAAATAGAAATAGAAATAGAAAACTATAGAATGTCTTCTTATCTCGGTAGTAGGTAGCATTATCTCGGTAGATATTTTGTCCGTAAAGACACTGCTTTTATCATTTTCATCGTCATTTTTGTGTTCAGAAATTTTTCCATCTTTTATTTTTCAGTTGATTCATCTTGGCCAGAAGTTCTCCCGTCTATTGAGCAATATGCTGAATTTTTGCCTGTTTCGATGGTGTCCTTAGAGGAAGAATACGATCTTTGGAACCGACGATGTTCATCTGGTGACGGTCGTGATCCTGCTTCATCGGCAATTGACACATACGTAGAGTGTGACTCCCGACACTTTCCAAACATCAAACGTCTTTTGCAAGTATGTATGACTCACTGAGTTATACACGTTCTGTAGTCTCCGCATTTTGACTTTAGAGCTTGTTCTTCAGAAATTTATTCAGAAACTCGTCTGACGATAGTCCCCATAAATGACTTGATACACTCTACTTTTAGATTCTGGCAACTCTTCCTGTTTCCACTGCCACCAGTGAGCGGTCATTTTCTAGCCTGAAGCGCTTGAAAACACCTTCGATCGACGATGGCAGAAAACCGACTGAATGGACTTGCACTAATAAATATTCACGAAGAAATACCCATTGACTATGATTCAGTTATTGACCGATTCGCTGAAATTCGACTTAGGAAAATGGACTTTATAATCTGATCTTTTTAATACTGCAGTAGTAGTAGTAGTATATACGTATATGTGTGTACAAAATAAATGTATATATTATACGAGCATTCGAAGAAAACAAAGTTTTAGGTCTTCTATTCGGAGGAGTGCGGCGGAGCAATAAAGAAAAAAGTTAAGTTGCGAAACGGATTGAGGTGATAAATTCGGGGCGAAAGCCCCGAAAAGAAAATTTCAAGAAATTTTTGAACTTTTAACGTCAATCCGGTCAATTGTGGACGACCCAGAAAATTTTTTCGGTTGTGTCTTTTTACACAAGGGGGGACCCTTGTGTAAAAATTCAGTCGGAGAAAATTTCGGGGGGGGGGGGGGGGGCCGCCCCCCCCCCCTGGGACCGCCCCTGATCCTTACGTAATACAGCCCTCACTCCATCAGTGACCATGGCGCCAGCAATATGGGTCTAAATCTAAAAGTTATTTTATTCTGAAATTTTATTGTTTTTTCGGTACATAAGTCAGCGGTTACGTACAGATTTTTTGGCATCAAATAAAAACCCTTCTTCTGGGCCCGATTTATCGAAGAAAAATGTAAGTTTTTGAAAATGTTCGTCGTTGTAAATGCTCGTCGTTGAAAATTTTGGATTGATCGAAACATTTTCAACGACGAACATAACACGTAATTATAGGACAAACGTTCGTCGTTGAAAAACAAATGTTCGTCGTTGAAAAACAAATGTTCGTCCTTGAAAAAGCAAATGTTCGTCGTTGAAAATGCTCGTCGTTGAAAAAACAAATGTTCGTCGTTGAAAAAAAATGTTCGTCGTTGAAAAACAAATGTTCGTCGTTGAAAAACAAATGTTCGTCGTTAAAAAATTTTCAACGGCGAACATTTCAACGGATGTTTTGAGCTCCGTTGAAATGTTCGTCGTTGAAAATTTTTTCAACGACGAGCTTTTGTCTTTTAGAACATAATATTGTTCTAAGAAACCAAAGCTCGTCGTTGAAAAATTTTTCAACGACGAACAATTTCAACGACGAACTTTCAACGACGAACATTTGTTTTTCAACGACGAACATTTGTTTTTCAACGACGAACATTTGTTTTTCAACGACGAACATTTGTTTTTCAACGACGAACATTTGTTTTTCAACGACGAACATTTGTTTTTCAACGACGAACATTTGTTGTTTCGATAAATCGGGCCCTGGTCTATCTTACTATAAAAACTAGAACCCTTTACGTGCTCTCTGAAAAAGGTTATGACCGAAAGCTCTTTTTAGAAAAGAGTTTGTTCGAAAAAATTCCTCCGCGAGTACTCACAACATATACGTATTCAACAAAAGTTTGCAACTATTGAAACCGTCATAACTTGCTTCAATGGCGTCGTAGAAACATGAAATTGATTGCATTCAACTGAGCAATGTCGGCGCTTTTAAATGATACCTTACTTGACCTGACCGACGCAACGGCCAATCAACAAAGACCCTGAATTTTTTACTGACCCTAGGTCCATTTTTATTACGTCATCATGCGACCTATCAATCGATAGCTCTTGATAAACGCAGCACTATAAAATAAATTTCACGTCGATCCCACAACCCTAAGTGTAAGTTATAGCACGATGTAGCGTGCACTCAGCGATTTATACGCACTGTTACGTGAAGCGCCAAGTGCATGAACGAGTGCGCGCATCGCACGAGTTTATGCACGCGGGCTTCACGTGCCAGTGCGAACTGTTGCTGAGTGCACACTACAAAGTATTATAACGTTCTTATAATTATGCCTGTCTTGAAATATACAGTGCAATAAGTCAATAGCTAAGATGCACGCCTACAGCAGGGCAATAACTAATGCACGCTGTGAATCTAGCAGCGTGCACTTCGTTATTGGCGTTAGTTATTGCACTGTATTTTCAAGGCAGGTATGATATAACGAAAGTTATGGCTCCTGGAACTTTTCCCTATGGTGACTACCCGTAATCACCTCATGTGCCATGCCATCATCGCATTGTAACTCAACGTTTAACTAAATTTGAAAAAAAAATCGAAAAAATTCTATCATTAAACACCTTCTGTTGTAGAACTAGTCGAACTAGTCTAAACTAAACGCACTAGTCTTGTAAGTAAATAATAGCAAATCATAAATAAACAAGAGTCCTTAATATGAATAGTATGTCACTTTTTTGAACCCCAGCTTGACCGCCGCGGACACGCTGCGACCATGATCTCAAGTAGGTGCTGTATAATGTATACAGTCTCACTTATGCCCGCATTCCACCCCTTCAAACCTTAAACCTTAAACCTTAAACCGTAAACCTTTGCAGTGGGAATGTGCAATGTGCTCAAATTGCACATATACAGTTTTTTAGTAATAAATGACCATAACAAGAAACAGAATAAACTACTGACTAAGGTCTGGGGGCGCCAGCCCGTTGAATTACTCGTGTAGACATGCAAATGCTGCATAATGTATGTATGTACTTCTGTACACATGCCTATGCCTGTGTGTCAAAGCCTATGCTTTGATGAACAAGCACGTCTTGCGAGTAAAGTTTAACTAAGTTTCGATAGATTTGGTTGCGATATGCTTAGGTAAATTGCCAAGAATATTCTTTGACTATAAAATGCGGCATCAAAGTTTTTAAGGCCAACACTTTTAATATGCATCTTAAGCTGCATCTTGCATTCAAAGCCTTGAGTTTTAAGGTGAAAAGTTTTAAGTACAAACCTTTTTACAGAAAACCGTTACCATCCAATTTCAACACAACGGCGTCAAAAACACCAAGTTAAAATAGCTTGGAAATTGCGTGTTTTGTTCTAATGTCAAGTTGTGAATTTAGGCTAACTCAGCCGATGACAATTTTGTTGTCATAGTGCAATGGCATCAAAATTTCCTAACCGATAGCCATTCCAAATTATGGTTTGCCGGCTTGTGGATCTCAAAGTTCTGTGGTTACCGGCGCGCTCATAAACAATATAAGAAGCACTGTTGCGATAGGTTTAGTCATTACTGTCTACTGTGTGCAAAATTTATCAGCATTCGGCAGACATGCGAACGTGTTAAGCAGTATGAGTATACGTATTCACGACACTATACGCTGTGATTCAACATTGACACACACGATGTACACACACGCACACACAAACAATGTATTTTCAAGACCTACCAATTTCAACAACTCGACTAACACAGTGAAAAGCGATACATGGAAATCGAGCTTTTGTAATATAGTATATACGCGGCGGCTGAGGCCGCCGCGTAAAAATAATTATAAGCAATACATAGTAACCTACAGAGTTGCAGGGGTCTGGGGGCGGCAGCCCCCAGAGAAAATTGGGGAAAATGTTTGATTTTTAGGCCAATTTCGTCGATCAAGACGCATCGAAAATTTTACAGCAAATTACATAAAAACCAAAGGGGGGGTCCCTTGTGTAAAAAATCACTGGGGAAAAATTCGGGGGGTATGGCCGTATGAGTTTGCCCTTGAACTCAGAGGCGCACAATTGTGACAAATTTGGCTGCAAAATCAGTTCATTCCTGATGAAATTA
>JASANF010002245.1:0-14168 GCA_030248245.1 Trissonchulus sp. WLG1_4 | reverse complement strand
TGACCAAATTCGTTCTAAAAATTGTAAAAATTGCACCCCCCCCCCCGGCTGGTTCGGAGCCCCACATTTTGGTCGTGCCCCCGCTTCATTTTGAAACCCCCATTTCAGATGGGGTGCCCCCCCCATAGCCCAAACTTTTTTCCGGAAGGACGTTTTAGCGAATTTTTAGCTGTAGCGATGTCGTGTTCGTCGGGTTTTTGTGTCCTTTTTGGCTAAATTTAGTATTAGCGGAGCTATAATAATGTATGACAAAACGTATATAACATTCAACGTATAATAACCATTTTTCCTGTAAAAATAATGTTTTATCGTAAAATTGGTGCGCGCCCCCCATTTTGGTCGACGCCCCCCCCATAAAATTTTGCCTAAAAATATGCCAGTCCACTATCCCCCCCAACTGCACTTGATCCATTTTTTGAGTAGAGCACCTTGGGGAAGGATTTGCGTCAAAGTCCCATATTTTATTTTTTGAATATTCTGAGAGTCTGAGATACGATCCCCGGAAATAGGAACCCGTTTAAATGGAGTCAAAGTAACTTTTACAATTTTTTGGAATCAAAACAAAGGCACTTTGACCCCGTTCCTTCTAAAAAATTGGCCAAATTCACCAGAATCTTCCAATTTTTGACCAAATTCAAACAGCCTTAATTTAGGCCTGGGCTTAGGCTTAGAACTTAGGCTTAGTATGGAGCTTAGGCTTAGGCTAAGGCTTACGCTTACGCGGTAAGTTCACGCTTAGGCCTTAGGGTCACGCTTAAGCGTAGGCTCAAAGTTGAGGCTTAGGCTTAGCATTGGGCTTAGGCTCAGGCTTAGGAACCAAAAACTCGAAATTTTAAAGAAAAATCATGCCAGCTTATCCTGCAGAATCCTGCAGCTAGTTAAGCCTAGACAATGCTTTAAAACTTCATAACGCACTTAAAACTGTCAAACAACACAGATTATAGCCATTTTTGGTTTCAAACTTTGGCTTACGTTCACTTCAAAAAACACTGAAAATGCTAATTTTCAAGGGGTCATACCTGAAAAAAATCGTGGATGCAGGTTCTTTTACAAAATACCTTCCCTCAAGGTGCTCTGCTCCAATAAATAGGTCCACTTTTTCCTTCCCCACGCCCAACGGGACTTTATCTCATTTTCCATAACTTTTTGGCAATCGGCTTATAAATTGTCAAAAATAAACTTAGCGTGTCATAACCTACAAAAGGTGTTGTTGTGGTAAATAACAACTGTTTGAAAGCACCCATGCCGCCAAATGTGTATGTGGACATATCCAATATTTTTTCTGATTTATGAAAATAATATTCACATCGAAAAAGTCCAATGTAAAAATTGTCCACATATTTGCTTGAATCTGATTGGCTGAAGCCAAAGCACCGGTTTTACGGAAAAATATGCAAGTTCACATGCCTGTAGCTATTGCACACTAATGAGTTAAATCATGAAAATTAAATTTCTTGTGTAAAATTTTTCGCTCTTTTTATCTTAATGATCAGTTTTTCTTTCAACGATCTCTATTTTTGCTAAATTTGAATTTTGTCAAGTTGCTCGTTCGCAACCGGTCAACATTTTTTCAGAAAACTAACAATAGAAATATAATCTACGCGTCAAATAACTTATGAGCCTGCCAAAAAATTGTCGATTTGTGCTTCATACTCGAGCTGTGCACAGTTTTCCGCTAAAACTTTGTTTAAAAAACCGGTTTTCGGTTTCGAACTCAGCGAAACCGGTGTAAACCGGTACCAAACACTTATTTGCAGTATGGCGGACTGAGACCTACAATTTGGTATACTGGCGGCACAGAACGGTTCAGCACAACTTGAGATATGTGTGGCTAAAAAAAAAAAAAGATCAAAAACATGTTGCTGAAAACTGATTTCTGTTATATCTCCAGTTATACTGAATCGATTTACGCAAAACTCGGTGAGCAGTTACAGACTGCCGTGGTACCTTACATATTTAAAATTCAGGTTTGTTGCTCTAGCTGCACGGAAGTTATAAGCGATTAAAATTTAAAATTTCCGCATTGTGAGTGTTTGCGTCCTATTATAGGTTTGGCGCTATCGCGCCAAACCTGACAAGTCAGTTTCCAAGGTAAACAAGCAGGCCCCAAAAGGGGCAAGGTTCCTTTGTTGAGTGCAAAATCCATAATTAGTCATCCTTAACATTTGGCCAAATTTAGCTTCACCTTCAGTGTGCATAGCGATTCTTAATAGTACCTGCTACATTTGCATAACTTGGTATCAGCGCTTACATAAATACATACTGAGTTACTGTAAAAACTTAAAAAAATTGGCCAGAAACATGTAATAGTTGCCAAAACTACCTTTGATTTCAGAACTCAGTTCACTTTATTCACAAAAATTGTTGAATTTTACGAATTTAACAAAACAGATTTTACGAGCTACAGCACCTAATAACTTTTATGGAAAAAATGCAACTGTGAAGGTCGAGCCCATGCACTAAGACAACCCTCTTGAAATAGCGCCTTTGACCACTCGGCCACGCTACTTCGATTGGTATTGATGTTTAATTGTCACTGATCTTGAAAGAAACCTGACTAATATGAGAGCTGAATAATTATTCAAAATTATACTTAGTATTTTTAGTAATAATAAACATACAGTACATAACTTTGCTTGAGCTGAAGTGCTAGAGGTAAAGCCACATTTTTTTGTGAAAAAGAAAGTTTGAAACTGGAACACAGACAACAGTCAAGCCAGTCACGTGAATTGCATGTCTTTTGTCTGAAACATAACAATGCGCAAAAAATTTTAAAGAACAAAACTCAATTAAAATTACAACGGAAGACTTCTAAAAAAGTGTTCTTTACAATTCTTTCGTTTAAAATTGCGAACAACGCCGTTTTCAGAAAAAAAGAGGAATCAGCTCCCATACTGACTTTACGTGTTAATTATATGCGCATGACAGCATGTTGCTGCTACTTTTACACTGCGCAGAGTTAGTTTCAAAACAATAGTTCCTTCTCTAGAAGGAACAAAAATAAGAGTGATTCGCATTATATGACATTATATGAATTTTTGTAAACTAGGTGGTTAATAGTAAGCTAGCTGTGCACTTGTATGTTCTTTTATTGTCAGTTCATACTTACAGTCGTGTGTCCGCTCAATGTTACGAAATCATCACGCCACAATCTGGTTTTATGCATTATTGCTGGCGTGATTATTTCGTAATCTTGCCGGTTGAACGGACATACGGCGGTATTAAGTATGAATCGATCCTAATGCTGCACTAATGTCCACTGCTCGTTAGATTGGACCAGCGGGCAGCGCTTTTGGTTGGGGTACAGGCATGTTAGACTCGAACTCGTCCTTGCTCTTGTCCCTAAGGGATGAAGAGGTCACTTTCAGATACGAAAAAATAAGCCGGAACGGTTCCGCATATGTTTCACAGCGGCTGACCGAAATATTTCTTTGTTTCCATCCGTATCCTTAAGGGCAGGTATCAACCGGGGTTATGAAGACCTGATCCTAAAGCACTTTGTTTTGTGATCGATTTTACCACCAAGCAAGCACTAATTTTGAGCGTGTATGACTGTTTGGTCCAGCCCATTATGGCCTATTCACACGAGGGCGCATGAGAGGGCGCATTCTATTTTCACACTGCCTGCTGCATTAAGCCCGGTTCATAGTTGTCCGTAAGGGCTGTCCGTGTCCGAGTCCGTGTCCGTAAGAGTAGTTTGATTCACAGTTGTCCGGATATCCGTAAGAACTTGTCCGTGAGTGTCCGTAAGGGCTGTCCGGATGTCCGGAAGACAAGTTGAATTCAGTTCAACTTTTGTCCGTGTCCGTAAGGAATTAGCCAATCAGATTATAGCCTTTATAGTCACGTGTAGGTGCGAGTACATAAAATTCCTCCGCGCATTGCAAAATTTTGTTAAATTGGTCGTAATTTCAGCTCCGCAGCTTCATTTTAGTGTGCTGAGAACTTCTTATTGATTTTTCCAAGCTTGCATTTTTACACGCTTGGTACACTGCAGAATGTGTAGGCGTTATTTTATTATGCATACTCAGTGTCCGTAGAGTGTCCGCAGAAGTATGAATTAATGCTGCTGCGAACACGGACACGGACAAATGTTACGGACAAGCTTCCGGACACGGACACGGACAACTATGGACAGTTCCGCACTACCTACTATGAACTAGGCTTCATTTCACACACTGCACTAGGCAAGTGTGCGTGTGCGCCCACTCAAGCGCCATGGCGTACGCCATGGAGCAAAATGCGTCCTCGTGTGAATAGGCCTTAAGGCATAAAGGTACATCCATAGGGGTAGAGTGAGGCACGGACGGGGATAAATAGAAGCAATGGCCTTTAACGAAAACGGTTTGAGTGTTTTGCCGTAGTATCTACCTCTCCTCCCGTCACTGTGATCAGCATCCCCTCTTGGCTTGAAATGACTTCAAAGTTTCTACTAAAGTTAGGCAATGGGCCTTCGTCAATCTGTTCAGTTCAATACACCGTTCCCATCCAGTCCTTGTCGATGGGCAAGAAAGCAGCAGAAATGGTCCCTTTGTCGCTGGAAGAAAACACACAGATGTTGTGGCAAACACTCGTACGTATACAGCGTTTGATCGGTTGCAAACTCATTTGCATATTGTGTGGTTGTAAAGTTAGTGTTGGTGTTGTAACAAGGTCTTGTACGTACATGCTACTGTGCATTGTCATATATACTATATCATCTGTCGCGCCATGATGCACAACGTGGGGTATTATTTCTTCGGTGTCCTGTTTTCTTTGCTCGTAATTTCACAAGCTAAACCCAAAACAGCAAATTCTGATTGTGGTAAGGGTATATATAAAGTGTGCAGTGCAGATTGAATCAAGAGTAGGAGGGATCCCTATTATGTAATCTTGATTGAATGTATTAATGGTCGCAGCATTATTGAAAATTCAGATACATATGGCCTATCAGATTTAATATGCATGCTTGACGTTTTATCCGTATATGTGCATGCCCCCTCCCTCGAGTTGACTCAACGAATCATGGCCACCTCCTTTTTGCTAAGAAAAGGTGCCCCAAAACTAAAAATTCGACTCTGCTGGCTGAAACTGAGCAAGAAACAAAATTACGAAAAATATCAGAACTTGAAAATACCACATTTTCACCTAAAATTTTACGTTTGTGTGAGTTAAAAGTCCTCTAGACGTAGGGACGGACCCTCCCTAAAGGCCAGTTTACACTATCAAACCTGCACCAAACTTCCACCAAACCAAACCTCCACCAAACTCAGGTTTGGTGAAAGTTTGGTGGAAATTTGGTAGGTAGTGTGAATATGCACCAAACCTCCACCAAACTGCTGCTGCAGGTTTGTAGTGATGCAAACAAACTAATGTTTGCCATGAAACAGCACCGTCAGAGTTAAAAGAGTTGGGCTCACGCACTTCTTTGGTTTGTCTAGCATTGAAACCAGATTGACCAAAAGACTGTCACAATGGATTATGTAGGACTTCCACCCAGTAAGGGCTACAGTATCAGGTTGTGGGGCACAAATATAGAATTATAATAGGGAATCATCCAATTACGTAGAGAGAATAAGTGCTGCTGCAATCGTTTTGCGAGACATGATAAAATTGAGCCTTGACACACTATTCAGTTTTAAATCTGCCGTTGGCGCAATCACCTACGCTGAAATCTGATTGGTTGTTTGGTGCAAGTTTGGTGGAAGTTTTGTACGCAGGTTTGGTGTGAATTTGGTAGTGAGAATACAAGGTTTGGTGAAAATTTGCACCAAACGTGGAGTTTGGTGGAAGTTTGGTACGGGTTTGGTAGTGTAAACTGGCCTTAACTTTCGAAAATTCTCGGTTAAGCCCACCCCAAGCTGAGACCCCTGTATATACTTGTATGGTTTCGTCTGCCGAAAAAGTGGGCTCGATAAAACGTTGAGTTACAACAGTTTTGTCCCGAAGTTTCGGAATGGCATCTTTACTCGTATAACGTTCATTAGGTTAGAATGTTGCCCTTAGACTGCGTTTAGCAAGACTGAGCTAAGACTGCCTTTATGCATTCCACCGTTAGTTTTTTCAGGTCCAGTTTGTCTGATTTCAGTGCTGGGTGGCTTCAAGCTGGGCCACTACTGGTACGAGGTGAATGTGTGCGAGCGCTCGTGGGCTGAGGCGGAGTCCTACTGTCTGACCACCGCCAGTGGCCACCCCGGCGTTCCCACGACCAGTGGTCATCTGGTTTGGCTCGCCGATGAGGACGAATTGCAGTGGATTAAATTCTTTCTGTAAGACTAATCCGGGGGATTTAGCAGATGAGGTTGGAACTTTGGCCTTATGAACCAAAATGGTTATGAGATGCTGAGGTTTCAGTGTTTTTATTAAATAGGAAACGTAGTGGACTGCTTTTTGTTAAGATTTTTAGTTAACGAAATACTATTGACGAACCGTGTTGGAACTGGAAGTTATTTGAGCAACTGTCATATGAGTGTGCGTACGTTTATATTCATAAAGAAGCTGTTAATCTTGTAAAATTATGTACATAGTTAGAAAATTATGTACAATGTTGTGTAAATTACTTCATATTTTTGCTCGATACAGCTCCACCCGTGTGGGTAGCTGTATATACTGTTGGAAATCCTTATTTTAGGGAAAGCTACAATCTCTCAGCCACACACGCACTTTGGATTGGCCTAATGCGACGGGATTCGCAAAGTCCAACCACAACCGCTTGCCGTAATTGGCAGTGGACAAGCGGCGCCCCCGTAAAAAAATGTTACTGGCGCCCGGAAGACTCTCACCATCAAACTAGTGACGCTGCAGACTGCGTGGCGTGTGAAAATTACAGCTACTGGGCTTTGCTGGACTGCCAAGTGAGGAAATTTATTTGTGATATCCTACGTTTTATACTAACTTTTTCTCGAGCTATTCCGGAATTAAGTTTTCTGAATCAGATCGGGAATAACTTTAACTTTGAAGTAGACTAGCTGGGGAATTCTATTGGGGAAAGCTGGGAATATTCTAAAGGGAATTATTCTAACTGGGGAAAGCTATTCTTTAAGTTCAGTCGCTACTTTGATGCTAGCTATTCTCGAGCTATTTTCTTCAGTTTTTCTCGAGGTTGTTAATGTATTAATCTGGGAATAACTATTCTCGAGCTCAATTAATATGGATGCAGTGAAATTTGATTTTATTCTCGAGCTATTCATTTCTTTTCTGCAGGAGTTCGGCTTTGATAAGCGAAGGTATGTCTGTGATTTTGCTTCTAGATAGTTTGGAAAAACTTAGAGTAGTTATTTTGTTGTTGTTATGTTAAATCTGCAATTTGTTTCAGAAATTGCTTCCGTTCATCTGTAAATTGCCAATTCAGAATGGGGCTGATCTCAATTCGATCCAAGATGTAAGCCTTAAGCCGGAGCTATACTTCCCAAAGCTCGGCTTTGCTTTGAAGCGCCTCAACGCAAAGCCAAGCTTGGCTTCGACGCGCTTTGAATTGTAGTCAAAACTGGCATCGTTTTGAAGCGGCGAAGCCCAGCATCGCTTTTTTTCAAACCGAGCTTGGCTTCAAAGCAAAGCTGCGCTTTAAAGCGACGCCGAGGTTTGAAAATACAAATCTGGCTATACTTTCGCGCCAAAAAGTCAGCGCGCAACAAGTAGGGGCTGCAATGGCTGATTTTAAAAACTGAAACTGGCGCAGCAAAAGAAACTTCTGAAAACATCAGCATCCAACCTGTATTTTCAGGTTCTTGGTTTTCCAGACTCATTTAAAAATTTAAAAGTTTAATATTTTGAAAAACAAAAAGCAAATATAAAATTGAAAATAAAGCGTAGAAGAACAAAAAATGTATTAAGAATAAAAAATATGCATGAAATAACATTACTATATGATTTCAAATAAACGTAGAAAATCCCAACGCGCTTCGAAGCGCTTCAAAAGTTGAATTCAATTCAACTGAGGCTGCTTCGAAGCGCGTCGAAGCAAAGCGAAGCCTGGCGTTGGAAAGCGTGGGAACGCTTCGAACGCTTTGAAACAAAGCCAGGCCTCGCTTCGAAGCCAAGCTTGGCTTTGCTTCGAAGCGCTTCGAAGCGTTCCAAAGCGTTCCCACGCTTTCCAATGCCAGGCCGCGCTTTGCTTTGAAGCGCTTCGACGCGCTTCGAGATTTTTGTGAAGTATAGCAGGGGCTTTATTTTTAAGTTATTTACCTCCAGGTTTTGTTACGTACTCATTACGAAATTTTATAAGGAATAAAGCTGAATTTACAGCGCCGCTTAAATTGCTGGAAAAGTTTTATAAAGTCATATTTTTAACATGGCTTGATTAATAGGGTGAAAAAAATCTATCAACTGATTTTTAAAATTAAAAAGTTTGTGTTAAGCTAATCGTGGTAACAAGTTTTTTAAACCAAATCGGAAGTTATGCACGTGAAGTCAAAGCTTTTTCACTTGAAAAATCGTTCCCTTTTTAATTTATCTGGGCATTTTAATTTTCCTGATAATCTTTGCAGTTTTTACACTCCCGCTAGTTTTTTAAAACAGCAGAAACTCACGCAAACAGCAGGACAACAGTTTTTGCTTGTTTTGTTTTTGCTTAGATTTCCACTGAATTTCACCCCCATCGTCAGCAGAAGTCGGAACCAACAACTTTGCTCAATTTGGACTCGAATAATACAAAGTCTGTTGACGAAACCGCCGCTGACTCAACTGAGCGAAATGAATTGAAATCAAAGGATGACACTTTGGATACCAAAGAATCTGATCCGAGAAAGTCGATGGTGGGTTTGGAGCGTTTTTGGGGTCATAGAATTGATTCAAGCTTTTATCCGTATCAGTGTTTTTTTGCGTCAAAAAGTGCGAAACGCCGCACTTTATTTCCGAAATTTCGCACTTTTTTTGGCCATGTGCGTCCCGTGACGCACTTTTTTTCGGCTGAGGCTGAAGGATGTCATAGCTGATTTGGCCAAAAAGTGCCGAAAATGGCATTTTCGTCGTGAAAATTTTGAAAAATTTCCCAAAATTGCGTCGAAACCATTAAATTTGTAAAATTTTCTGATGTGTCTAACTTTTAAAGCTTGATCTGTATATACAGCTACAACTGGTTCAATGACAGTTTACAACCTATTATGATTAGTTATGATTAAGATTACATATGCCAATTAGAACAAATTAGAACAAGTGTCGAACCATGCCGCGCCCAGCAAGTGTCTTAAAAGCATCAATTAATGCCGATAGATATTTAGATGATTGCCGCGCAGTATCAAAATGTGGAATAGGAGAATTCTATTACATATATCTGCTGAAACTAGCTGCGTGTTTACAGTGTTAATAGCTCAGTTCCTGCTAACCTAATTTGGCGTAAAGATGCTGTCTCTAGGGGAACTGAGTTAAGTCAAAAACACCAAATATATACTTGGCTTCTGGGGGTGCCGCCCCCAGACCCCTGCAACTACTGCAGTTCCCGTTTTGTACTTTTTCAAGCTGTGAATTTTTACACAAGTGTCCTCGCTTTTATTGCCTGGTCGAAAAAACTTTTCGATACGTTTCCAATTGATAAATTTGGACTAAAAATAAAAAATTTTCCCAGTTTTTTTCCTGGGTGCTGCCGCCCCCAGACCCCTGCAACTTCTGGCAACATGGTCTTCCATTTTCAATAAATTCACATTTTTATGTTAATATTGAAACAGTGCATTTTAACCCATTACAAAAAATCAAAAAGCCATTCCCCCCGAAATTTTTTAAATGTAGAATTGAAAATTTTTTGAAATCCCAAAATCATAATTGAGGACGGCCATTGCCATAATAAAGTGATTTTCACGTAAAACTCGTGCATAGATGGCATTATAACCGCTCTGCGCACTTTTTTTCAAAATGACGCAAAAAAATTTGGGCATGTGCGTCAGACGACGCAAAATTTTTGACGAAAAAAAACACTGATCCGTATGTCCGCGTAAAGTCCTGTCTAAAATTTACACGGATAGAAAAACACTTACGTTCACCAGCTGACTGTAAATGTTCTTGCTTGCTTTGTAAATCAAATGTACATTTAATATTGACTGGAAAAAAAATCATAAGGCAAAAGCATATTAGATCTAGATGAGCGTCGAATTATCTGATGTTTAAAAACCTTTCTGGTTCATACTTTTTACTAATACTTACGAACACTTTCGGACAAGTATGAACCGGTATAATCATGTGATATCAACAAGAGTATGTAATGGAATCAGATAATACACAGACGAAGCAAAAATCGGGGCAACCCCTTATATTTGTTGTGTCCGTGTCGTTATTGTTGTTGTTGGGTTGCCGACTAGTTGCGAAGCAACAAAAAGCAACCCTTTTGTATCTGTCATGTCCGTTATTATTATTATTATTATTAATATTAATATTACAAGACTAGTGCGTCTAGTTTAGACTAGTTTGACAACATACTTAAGTTTCAGGACACGAGTATTAATCTTACTGACTTTTAAAAAAAATTCAGTTAAAATTGACATGTAAAGAGATTTGATCTAACATGGGCTGATTATAGTTAGTCACGAAGGGTCAAGTTTAAAAGACCTCTAGAGGATGATAGCAATGACGTACAAACATGACACTGACATCAATTGTCTTGATTTAAGGAGCGCTTTCAAATGAGGGGTCACATGTCCTTGTCACGTGAGCATACCCTAAGATTTATATTTCGGGGTAACCTGAAGCGCTATGTAGTCATGTGACCCCTCATTTGAAAGCCCTGCTTGCCAGCAGTCCAATGATGCTGTTCGTTTGTCTGTCCGGCGTTTTAAATCCCAGTTATGGCGCCTTTAAAGACATGAGGAAAAAGAACACATATCGTAATTTAGTAATTACGATTTAATTATGATAAAAGTGTTCTATGGTGTGAAAACCTTAAAACCCCCATAACTTTTGTTATGGGGGTCGCAGATACTTGGGAATTTCACCATTGGAACGTGGAGACAAAGCGCTTTCGATTGATGGGTCACATGACCCCTTTACTGCAAGTTGACGTAGTAATGACCTTGGCGCCCGGACAAAAACCGCTATAATTTGGTATATGCTGTTTTATCAGCCATATGAATGGTGAACATATCATACGCCAGGGGTTTCTGAGATGACTGCGAAGACGAAACCTGCTTATTATCATTATCATTATTATTAGGTTAATATATATATTGTAAATATATATTGTAAATATATATTGTAAATATATATTGTAAATATATATTGTAAATATATTGTAAATATATTGTAAATATATTGTAATAAATATTGTAAATATTGTAAATATATTGTAAATATATTGTAATAAATATATTGTAAATATTGTAAATATTGTAAATATTGTAAATATATTGTAAATATATTGTAAATATATTGTAATAAATATTGTAAATATATTGTAAATATATTGTAAATATTGTAAATATATTGTAAATATTGTAAATATATTGTAATTACAAGTTTAGTGCGTCGGGTATCTTAGGAAAGTATGTATATGTACGTATAGCAAATATACGGATAACCAAAAATATGAAAAATTTGAAAAAGTATCTGATTAAGTAATATTTGGGGAGATGCCAAACAGGGCCCAAAATTTTCGAAATTGGTACTTTTTGGCCAGATAAATGGTAAGCGGTATATACGTATTGCATCTCAATGTTTACTAATGAAATGAGAACACTTTCGTAGAATACATTTTTCTAAAAAGATCCTAAGTTAAAATTTGAAAAAAACGACCCCCGGCTGGGCTCGAACCAGCGACCAGAGGGGTGAGACGCCTCATTGCTAACCACTACACCACGGGGGTTACAGCAACGGTAAGTTAAAATCGGTTTAAAATATTTTGTTGGTATTATTTAACATTATGGATTGGTTCCAAAAATTAATTTTATTTCCATAAAAAGAATTAAGCTTAGGAGTTAACCGAAAAATGATAAGCGGGTTATGAGCTTTCGTTTGGTATATTTGAAACTGGGTTTGGTACATTAAAAACTGGATTATTGGGTTGCCGACAATTTGCGAAGCAAAAAGCGGGCAACCCCTTATATTTGTCGTGTCCGTGTCGTTATTATTGGGTTGCCGACAATTTGCGAAGCAAAAATCGGGGCAACCCTTTATATTTGTCGTGTCCGTGTCGTTATTGGGTTGCCGACAATTTGCGAAGCAAAAAGCGGGCAACCCCTTATATTTGTCGTGTCCGTGTCGTTATTGTTGTTATTGTTATTGTTGTTATTATTATTGTTGTCCTCGGGTTTTGTAACGCGTTTTTCTCAGTCCCCCCTGGTCGGATTGGTTCCAAACTTTGTGGGTGGAATCCCTCTGAGGAGTAGATGCCCCGGACACTTGGGGGTGTATGAGGTGTCAGTGGGTGAGGTGAGGTGTGTCCTCAAAAATTGAGGTTCGCGTTGAAAAATACGTGTAAAACGGTTTTCCAACGCGTTTTTCTCAGCCCCCCCTGGTCGGATTGGTCCCAAACTTTGTGGGTGGAATGTCTCTGAGGAGTAGATGCCCCGGACACTCGGGCATCCTCCTACCGCTAGGGGGGGGTCGAGTCACGTGACCTCAAAAATGGGGTCTCAAAAAAAATGTTATGAACGAAACCTGTTGTGGTAATGTTTCAATGGGGTTATATAGGTAAGTCGAATACTAAAGTGTGTTTCCAGAACGAAAGCTATGGCATAGCGTGTTGTGATGGATTTGGACAAGAACTTGTCCCTAGGGGTACTTTGGGCCCCGGAACACGAATCCGAGGTCCATTTTTGTCTACGACCCCTCGGGACCCCCCTAGGGCACTCTGCCCAGGGGGTCCCCAGGGGTCAAATTTTCGAATTTGGATTTTGACGTTTCTAGGGGTCATTTGGGTCCCGGAACACGAATCCGAGGTCCATTTTCGTCTACGACCCCTCGGGACCTTTCCATGACCCCCCTAGGGCACCCTGCCCAGGGGGTCCCCAGGGGTCAAATTTTCGAAATTTGTATTTTGATGTTACTAGGGGTAATTTGGGGCCCTGAACACGAATCTGAGGTCCATTTTTGCCTAGGACCCCCCTGGACCCCCCTATGGACCCTCAGGGTAACCCCCCCTAGGGAGCAACGTGAGTGAATTTTTGATAATCGAGTGATTTAGTGGGAAATGATGAATTTCTATTAAATTTTTTGACGGAATAATGCTAAATTAATGCTGATAGAATAGCACACTGGCTAAGAGCATATTTTGGTAGGTATTTTTACCAAAAATGTGTGTGGGGAGTTATGAGTCGTGTGTTCATAAATATCGGGTTTTTTGCCAAAAATAGACAATCTTTTGCTTAGAATGGAGGGTCCTCTGCCTAGAATAGAGGGTCCTCTGCCTAGAATAGAGGGTCCCCTACCGTCGGCAACCCGTTTATTGCCGTTAGGAGATATTTATTGTTGTTGTTATTGTCCTCGAAATTTTGTGACTCGTTTTTCTCAGCCCCCCCTGGCCGGATTGGTCCCAAACTTTGGTGGTGGGGTCCCCCCCACGAGTACTTGTGCCCCCCACCTTGGTGACCCCCTGACCCCTCGGGGGGGCCGGGTCACATGATTTCAAAAATTTGGTGTCGAAACCTGTTGTGGTAATGTTTCAATTGGGTTATATAGGCAAGTCGAATAGTGTATGTAGTGAAGTGTGTTTCCAGGACGAAACCTATTGTGCTTGTGTGTTGCAATAGTAAGGACTCTTCTGGGTCCCCCTATGACCCCCTGAGGGTAGCCCCCCCCTTAGGGTACCATGCCCCAGAGGGCCAAAGGGGTCAATTTTTCGAAATCGAGATTTTGATGTTTCTATGGGTAATTCGAGCTCCTGAACACGAATAGAGGGTCTCCTGCCTAGAATAGAGGGTCCCCTACTGTCGGCAACCCGTTTATTGCCGTTAGGAGATATTATTGTTATTATTGTTGTCCTCGGGTTTTGTAACGCGTTTTTCTCAGCCCCCCCTGGTCGGATTGGTCCCAAACTTTGTGGGTGGAATTCCTCTGAGGAGTAGATGCCCCGGACACTTGGGGGTGTATGAGGTGTCAGTGGGTGAGGTGAGGTGTGTCCTCAAAAATTGAGGTTCGCGTTGAAAAATACGTGTAAAACGGTTTTTTAACGCGTTTTTCTCAGCCCCCCCTGGTCGGATTGGTCCCAAACTTTGTGGGTGGAATCCCTCTAAGGAGTAGATGCCCCGGACACTCGGGCACCCTCCTAC